>PQWD01004454.1:47549-123825 GCA_019425675.1 Leucinodes orbonalis
GCTGAGTCGCCTAGCAGGGGAAATGAATAAACATTATTATCAACAGAAACTTTCTAACAAGCGAAGCAAAATTTTGCTAAAGCGTTATGGATGGACAAGAAGGAACTTTATTGCTTTCACTACAATGGGTATGCCATCTTTTCTCATTTTTGCTGTGGTAACGATAAGTTTAAAACTTAAGAGGTTGAT
Source organism: Leucinodes orbonalis (assembly GCA_019425675.1). NCBI lineage: Eukaryota > Metazoa > Arthropoda > Insecta > Lepidoptera > Crambidae > Leucinodes > Leucinodes orbonalis. The sequence goes on from PQWD01004454.1 coordinate 47,739, forward strand.
ATTTTTTTATTATTACTTAAAACATTTAAAGAATTTAATTCTCATGATATGGCGTAAAATGGTGATGATATTCACATTTTTTTTAAATATATATAACTACAATCATCAGCAGCTCATAAACGTTCCCACCAAGGGGCACGAGTGAAAAATTCGAAAAGACATTGGTATTTGATGGGATTTGAACCTGCACCCTCCACGTGGGAAGGTAACAGTCCACACCAATGAGCCACCGACGCTGATATAACCCCAAAAGTAGTACTTAATACCTAGTGAAAAACTAAGTAACGGACTTTTCTCTCATACTTCTATCAGTAACTGTTTAGCTTTTCAGTGTGCAGATAATATTTAGGCATTAAATATTTTTTTTAAAAGGCTGTACTGGATGCTTCTTTCTCAACAAGCCAAAACCACTTAAACGCCTATTTTCAATCCTCATAAAAACGGACCCCTATAGTTTCGTCATGTCTGTCTGTCTGTCCGTCCGTATGTCACAACCTTTTTAACTGAAACTATAAGAAAAGAAACTGTCATAAGGTTTTGACAAAAAAAAAATTTTAAGGTTCACCATAATGTTGAACTGAAATTCAAAATTCGAACCCACACCTTTGGGTTATCAATGTGTGGATCTTTCAAAGTGTTTCTTAGGTTTTCAATATATATTTTTTAATAAATTTAATAGTTTGCGCGAGAGACACTTTCAAAGTCAGAAGGAAGGGAGGCCTCTACCTTCTAAAATACGGGTTTAATTAAATTGAAAAATATATATGATGTATAAAAACAAGCAACTAAATTTGGTTTAAACGATATCTAGTGCGTATTTTTTTTTACTAAACTAACTACTATTTTTCCATAATACATGTAGTAGGCTTAGATAAACAACTAAAACAGGTAGAAAACCAAAGATGACCGAGCCGCTAGGACGATGTATGACACATACGGTAGTTATTGTTATATTTAGAACCTAAAATTATCCATTTAAATTTTTAATGGTATTATTTTGTGTATTTTTTGACATCTTTAATTAATAGATTTTGGCTTTGTCTTACATCATCAGTTCATTACACGTCCCTACCGAGAGGAACGAACCTATGCGTAGGTACCCGTAGGTAGGGTAAACATCCAGGCCTTAGTCGTCCACGAGGGCCCAGTGTGGATTATCCGACTACACACACGACCATTGAATCTCTTATATTTTATTATATAAATACTTATATAAACATATCGTAACATTAAAGAAAATATTGGGATTATTATTACTTTTTATGTCAAAATGTATAAGTATTTACTTTGAATATCTGCTTCTGCTTCGTTGCTTACTCGACTACGATAAAAAGTAACTTCTCAATAGATCCCAGACACATAATTTGTGGAACGGTCTTTTTGGAGCCGTCATTACGGAGTAAAGCTCGATTCGATAGCTTAAACGAGTTTTCAAGGATCATAAGTTTGCCTGAAATATGGCCCAAAGCGTTGATCGGGTGAAAAAAAGTTAATCGAATCCTATAGTGGTTCTGAATTCGTTTTTAACTACCTCTACCAATCTTTCGTTTTCTTACAAACCATTTTCATTAAAGAATGAAGTATAATGCTTCTCAATAAAGTAGGTATGACTATATGTGTGATACCGGCTATTTTAAATTAAAAAGCTTATTCTAATATATTTTTTTGTATATCCTACATTAATATTTTTTTTGAATGGAATGCAGCCACTGGAGTAATAAACACGCTAATTGTTTGCCTCCGAATCCGCTAACATAATTTACTTATGACTGAAAATTTTCAGCAGTCCACCAGGAAACATTAACATTTATGGTAATAACGGAAAAAGAATCTTAGTATTAAGTGGAGGAACGCTGTGACGAAACGCGCAATTTCCATTTGTTGCATTAACAAAGCCAATATGTCAAGCCACGCACTGTAGGGGTCCCGCTGCTATTGACCCAAATCTTGGCTGTTACTCACAAAAATACCAAAGGAAATACTTGTGTAAATAAGTATATTCACTTAACGGTAATGGGCTGTTCGGCTTGAATGTTAATCCTTGTCACTTGTCGGGTTTTGTTACATTGTCGCGATCAAACCTCATACTACTACTGAAAATGAAGGAAGCTGTTAGTTGAATGCTCCTGTATCTACTTAACCACTATAATAACATTATTGACAATACATATAAATAAAATTAGAGTCTCTGTTTGATTAAATTGATATTGAAAAAAGCGTTGCATATAAATATATACACAGTAGGTACAACGGTATAAAAATATAATTTTAAAAAAGAATTTCTATCTGTCCTTTCGCTGTCTGTCTGTCGTTTGTTTCGGGTGATCTCTAAAATGGCTGGACCGATTTCGACAGGATGATTTTTAACAGGTAGCTGATGTATTAAGGAAAAATAAAGGCTACTTTTATTCCAGGGAAAAACATTTCATGTTTGAAAAATAATGTGGTACTGCGCACGCACCTTAACGTGATTTAACGAAGCGATTTTAATAAAATTAAATATGGAGTTAGCTGACACGCAGGATTAACACACAGGCTATGTTTTACGGTGGAGAATTTCGTTTACCGCGGGGCACAGCTAGTATATACTAAACCTTACCTCTCAGTCGAATTGAGATACCCACGTAGACGAACAATCTTACTATAACCATTCTGTTTGCGAAAGCCCGTGCTCTACAGTGGGTAGGCTGGTTTATGAAAAAAGATATAGTGGCAAAATAAATATTATTCTTACTCGTATATCCAGAACTGAACCTCCCAATCAAATTTATTACAAAAACAAAATCAATGCATATATTTTTGTATGTCATCATAAGATAGTAGGAACAAGAGTATGCTAAGAGCATTGCTATTTTAATATTAAGACTTGGCAGTTAATTATCAAAACATTTAATCGTATTGACCGTCATATTGAATGTAATATAATAATTGCAGATACTAATGGTCTAATAGCATAATTATCTAATAATTCACATCTATTCGGTCGTTAAGGGTACGCAAACTGAATGAAACTTAGAATCCACATTGATTGCATCACGTAGCCTGCATTATGGTCCCGGCTATTTATAGTTCCTTGCGGTTCAGGGTAACGCATCTTCAGATTATTTCTGGAGTGCAAACTCTACTTTGGTGTACATGCAACTGAGATATCGCAGATGGTTTCTTTGAAATACTGATACATGGAAATGAGAAACGTCTGTTACCAAATGGTAACAGAAAGCTTTTTAATGACTAAATGAAAACGTAACAGTAAAAATACTTAAACAAATTTCAAGCCTGGCTATTACATTCTTAATTTTTTATTCAATTTACAAATACGACTACTATTATTTTTGATATGTAGAGTCAAGATACCAAGATATTACATCCGGGTCTTTACAAGGCCGTAGTAATTTTTAATTATAGTTTCTATGATAGTTATACACAAGAATTGAAAGGAATAGTTTCTCACGACCTAATTAGATATTATATTTTTTAACTCTCCGTTGAAGGCTAAAATAAAATGTATCCTCATAAATATACCTATGCAAGCATTAGTGATACTAGCTGTATCTGCGCAAATACACAATTCGTAAGATTAGTCCTCCATTTGTTTCACGGAGTTATGGCTACTGTAAACTGTCTATTGCCCATAAAATTTGCGCTTGCTACGCACAGCGTTGAGTCTTATCTGAGTGCCGCTGGCACTAAATCGTCTATCTTGTTTGCTTGGATTCCAATAGGACTTTGTAGGTTTCGAATTAAGTTATATTAACCGGGTATGTCGAGATAAAAGAAAATGGCAAGCTGTGCTGATGAAAATTGGTAATTGAAAGTGTTTCCGGAACTTGGAAGGGTAGTGGCCAGTATTACCAGTACCGGTTTTATTTACTGTAGTTTATTTACAGATACTAATATACAGTTTGTGTTGAATACAATGGTCTTCTTAAGTTTCAGCGATTTGCACGCGTTACAGCAAAACCAGTCGTATGGATTAAATCCTAAATACAATACAAAAAAAATATTTATTTCCTTCCGTTTTTCACGTTTACTGAAATTCAGCTAAACGTCACGAGAGAAAACAAATATCTGCGTATAATTTTTATAAATCCGTCATTTAATGCGTAATTATACGCAATTCACTAAAATTTTGTGTACTTTTTATAAATAATACTTTATTATTTACTTTCAACATATTAATATTTATTAATACCTTGTTAAAACTTTGTTGAGAGCAAAATTCGTTTCTGACTATGGTTTCTGCATTTTAAATCATAATTTTGAATATTGCTTTATAATGATGATACACATTGTGACAAAAAGTTATATGGAGATATGCTGTATCATGTTTTTACATTTAGCGAGATTGATTTACAATTTACAAGTTCGCACGGTCATGCAACAGTATCTCGATAGAATGTCAGCCTAATATGACATTGATTAATGTATTCCCGAACAAACTTCTTTTTACATCGTATTTGCGTACTTGAAGAAATACGCACTTCAATATATATTAACACGAGTATAACAAGCGAGTTTTTGTGAAGATTCAATTGTAACTTTTACTTACTTTTAAAGCTCCACTGCTGGATCTGAATCCAGCTATTACACATCCGTGTACACACACGGGCTTTTAATAGACCCTGAGGTCTTTTCACCGATAGGGAGGGGTTTCGCCATATTCATCACGCTTGGTAAGCTGGAGATGGAAGTACCTACGTGAAAAATCTTTTACGGCACCCACAAGAAGAGAACAGGTGGGGTGGTTATTGTGTTGATTTGACGACTCATTTAATGAGAATGGCTATTACAGCAACGGTTTCGGGTTCGATTATATGCCGTAACCACACGGCATTTCAATGACTTAATACATTTAATAGAACACTAAATATTCAGTCTATGACGTATAAACGTGATTGGTGAATAGATAAGTTCTATTAAATACCTTTACACATGCGTACATTCAATGCGTAAAATTTCTCACACCAATACATATTTCAGCTTTTTTACCGATAGATTTGAATGGTGAGATTTCCAACGTAACTAACTGTGGTGGGCTATTAACGTAGTACTGCTGAGGATCAACCTGGAACGCTTCGTGGCATAGCCAACTTCTCATCCTTTAATTTTAAGGAAAATTGTGTCGTTTAGATTTTATATATTAACGTATTGGCTTACTGTAATGTTAATGTGTAATTGGAATAAATAAATTTCATCAAATAAAGCGCCTATGCGAATGTGGGATATATTTATCTTATTTGTGTATAAAAACGTGGAAACAATATGAAACTTACTTGTTTGATGGAAACTTCTTCTTGTCCGTAGGTTTCCGCAACCACAAAATCCAGAGAATGTCCCAAAGGACCTAATAACTTCTCATTCACCTCGTCCACTGCCATTGAAATAGCACCTGGGAAAAGATTAATATTATGTTACATTTATATGTAACATGAAAGACCATTCCGAAGAAAAAATATTTAAAATAAGATGACTTAATATTCAATTCAGACTTTATATGAACATATGGTAAACATATTAAAGTAGGAACTTCCTCATCATCATCTCATTAAACGTCCCCACTGAGGGTCACGAGCCTAGCCGTATAGGTTGTACAGGTTCACGCGGGCCCAGTGTGGTTTGGCAGACTTCAAGCACAACCTTTGAATATCTCCGCAGGCGTGCCCAGGTTATCTCACGAAGTTTTCATTCACCGTAAGAGCGTCGGATAACGTACTTACTTGTGGGCTTTTGTAAGATCTTTTAGCATGGCTACGGAGAGTTTAGGCCTTAACCTACCATGAGAGCCGAAAGCGGATGTTGAGTTTTAATGGCAATCATCCAAGGATAAGACCCAGAAGGGACCAGACGAGTTTTCCGGCAACACCCTAAGCAAAGGTAGATCAATTTAGATTATAATGTGTTATGTAAGTTATAAAGCATATAATAAATATCATACTTGGAACCCTTTGTGTAGGCAGGTAGTTAAGTATACATCCAATAGGGTATATAATATAGTAACTATTACCTGTAAAAGGATAACGAACGTAATGGAAATATTGCCATTACGTTCGTTATCCTTTGATTATTTTATCATTATGCGCAAAAGAGTCTATTCAGAAACTTTAATTTCTTAACTATAATAATAGGGACTGAATTATTAATGTTATACAAAGTGTGCACAAGTAATGGACGTTTGGTATGATTTAATACGTATTCATTGCCAAGTAGTGGCACATATTAATCTCGGAGACTGCATCGATCGTTGGCAGTACAAATAAGCTGATGCAAGTTTCATTGTGAGTATGCCAAGCTAATGCTGAACTATTTACCACTCTTACTCCTCAGATCAGCAGCGTGTTATTCGAAAATTGAACTTGCACTACGAAGTTGCGACAACAATTCCGGCAAATGTGAAACAGTTAAGTATTTCGTTTTGTTTTATGACATTTACTTTTATCAAAGAAACCATACATGACAACTATCACATTTATTTAAAATGCATTCTGCATCTAAATAAATGTGTTTAATTTTATTACCTTCTTTTACTTGTTAACGTTAACGGAAGATGTTTATCTAAATCAGGATTTTTATGTTAAACGTGTCATATCAATTTAAGTTAAATATTGTTTCCCATATTTTTCGTATCAGACTGATCTATTATCTATTTTGATTAAGTCTTTTTTGTACAAAAAACACTAGTTTAAAATGTCTTTTTAATATAAGTGCCCTTGCCTCACCCTAGATACGTCTCTGCCCTAACTAATTCTCAGGGAAACTTCTTACAGTAGCATAGTATGCATCACGAACTAAGTTTCATCACTGGTGCGAGCGCGGAATGTCGTGCTAATGGAAATTTTATCGACATTGCAAAGCTCTTAGGGTTGTTTAAAATGACTCAGAAGATTACACGTTTAATTGACTATTATTCTTTTGATCAGAAAACTGAAGCCATCCTTGTCATTGCCTTTTTTTCTACAAAACGTTTATGAGAATATTGTTTTTATGTTTTCTCACAGTTCTATTTTTTATCATTATTGTGACCATTTAAACGTAACTAAATTATAAACTTGGTGAGATTATTAGAATTCTACATAGGTTTTTCCAAAAAACCTCTGTAGAATTCAAATATTTATATATAATTTAAGGGAAGATAAGGCATTAAAATAATATACTTCGGTACATTGACCTACAAATATATACATAAAATGTGATGATATATACTTCAGAAATATATATAAAACAGCACGCGTAAGAGTAGTTGACACTTATAGTTTAAGAAAATTAGGTTACTGTATTTCCTAATTAACGCAATTACTGATTACAACGTTAAATTAGTCTTCGTGTCAGTGTCAAAGACCCTTTTGACACAGTGACAGTGAAGACGCAGATAATACATAAGGTCCCGGGTTTAGATTCAGAAAGATTTAATTTCGATGAAATTATGTTCGTGATAAACAGTTTTAAACTGCAAAGGTCATATTAATCAGGTCAGGCCAGTTAATAAACTATAATTATAGTATATATTTTGTTTATGTATCTTTATGTAACATTAAACTATTATATAAGCGTCGGTGGCTCATTGGTGTTGCCTTCCGATCGGGAGAGCGCAGGTTCAAATCCCGCCACGTACCCAATGTGATTTCGAATTTTCTAAATTATATGTACGTTAACCGACGCTCATACGGTAAAGGAAACATCGTGAGGACGTGCGCACGCCTGCGAAGAGATTCAAAGTTTGTGCGTGATGTCGGCTAATCCGCACTGGGCCCGCGTGGACGCCTAAGGCCTATACACCCTATACGGGTAGGCTCGTGCCTCTCGGTGGTGTCGTTTAATGAGCTGACGATGAAACCTTGGTAAGTAGATGATAGGTACTTCATATAGTTTCCACCATTAAGATAACTTCTAGTTAAATACAGTGTTCGAAGCGCACGTGACATTATGGAATAAACCTAAGAAACAATGACATTTGAAAACCTTAGACAATAATTTACTCGCCAAACAGATACTGTGAACGTTTAAGGCATAGTATGAATGACTTTGGCATAACCTAATTACATATCTGATTTTTTTTAATAGGCAGATCGATCTTGAATTTGTCTTTTGCATAGAACGTTAGTGGAATGATGTGGAAACTTCGCTATGGATTAAATACTGAGAGTATAAAATAGACATAGCAAATTTTTCGTCGTTGTCATCGGCCCATTACATGTCCCCACCAGGGGGCACGAGCCTATCCGTATAGGGTGCCTATAGCCCTTGGTCGTCCACGCAGGCTCAGTGCGGATTGGCCGACTCACACGCAACATTGAATTTCTTCGTGCGTAGATTTCCTCACGACGTTTTCCTTCAGCGTTAGATAAACGTACCTACATATAATTTCGAAGATTGGAAAAGACATTGGTAAGTGGTGGGATTTGAGCCTGCACCCTTGATATCGGAAGGCAACAAAACACACTCACTAATGAGCTATCAACGCTCAGATATATATATATTCAGTTTTGAATGAATCTTAATAGATAAGTAGTGCTGTGACATAACCTAAATTTATTATTTTCATATCAGTTGCAATATATTATATTATCTGTGCTAGTAGGTTTATATAATAAAGCTTTAATTATTGTAAAGTATTAGAAATTAGTCATCATCATCATCATCATCATCATCAGCTCATTAAACGTCCCCACCGAGGGGCAGGAGCCTACCCGTATAGGGTGATTAGGACTTAGTCGTCCACGCGGGCCCAGTGCGGATTGGACGACTTCACACACAACCTTCGAATATCTTCGCAGGCGTGCATGAAGGTTTCCTCACGATGTTTTCCTTCACCGTATGAGCGTCGGATAACGTACATATATTTTCGAAAATACATTGGTACGTGTCGGGATTTGAACCACAGCCCTCCCGGTAGGAAGGCGACAGTCCACACCACTGAGCCACCGACGCTCAGAAATTAGTGATGTTCAGAAATTTTATTTGTTCTAGTAATACTTGAAGGCTTGATTGTGCATGCGAGTTGTGCACTATTTGTAGTGGTCGGTTGTTGGATGGTTCGCCTATCTTAAAATTTATTGAGTCCGTGCTTCGAAGTAGTCAGCCCTATAAGAATCTGCTGCTATCTTAGGGTGGTAGAAATAAACACTTTAAAATCCACATTGAATCCACGTTGCAGCCTAATCTGCCCTTAACTATTTTGTGTTTAAAGGCCTCGGCTCTGCGGCAGGTCTAAATAGACTGGTTGATTATTTTTTCTTATTGTTACGTATGTCTTCGTAATATGTGGTTTAAACGTATTAGTTCTTATCCTACTTAAATAAAACGAATGTGTTAAATTATGATTGTTTGTTTTATACAGATAAATGACGTATGTTACCTGATATGACTCTCCCTGGTTTCTGGTAACTGTAGTCGCCAGGCCGACGCTGCGACCCAGTAATGTAGCCAAGAGTAAACTTTTCTCCATGCGAACTGTTTGTGACTAATACTAGCAGCACACACCAGCATAGTTGCCACTGGAAAACAAAGTAAACGTTTACACTGTTTGGTCAAACGTAAATACAAACGAAAGTAATGCAAGACAAACTCTAGGCTAGACCGTACCAACCGAGATTTAATGAAAGTGCTCTACTAATATTTGCTTTAACTGGTTGAAATTACAAATGTCCGTCTCAGGAGCGTGTAGACTTTCGTTTTATGGAATACGGTGTGTGATTATCTCAATTGAATTGGTTATTGAATCGGGGCATAGGTTAGGTTAGGTTGAGCGTAAATTTAGTTAAAATATGGTATACTGAGTTTCTGTACTTGAATCAAATGTAATATACACGTTTTCGTATCAATAACATAAATTAATATAAATGGTGCAGAAGGAACTTAAAGTTTAAATAAGATTCATCTACTAAAATAATGTTTGTTTGTTTGTATAGGTATCCGTCTTTATTTGTATTTTTTTTATAGTTTAGGGGCAAACGCCCCTAAATACCAGCTTGACCCATTTGACGCTTTGCAAAGACGTGCTGTCCGAATTGTCGGAGATTCTGATCTCACAAACAGTTTAGAGTCTTTGGAATTCCGGAGAGACTTTATTTAGCTCTCTTTGTGTTTTGTAGGCTTTTTCATGGTGAGTGCTCCAAGGAACTGTTTCATATCATGCCGGTGTCACCGTTTTACCATCGTACGACTCGACGCCGAGCTAGGGTCCATCCATACCACCTGGAAACTTTCGCTTCCAAAACCGTTCGTTTCCAGCAATCGTTCCTTCCGCGTGCGTGCAAATTATGGAACGACCTCCCAGCCTCGGTGTTCCCTAATAACTACGACATGTCCTTCTTCAAACGAGGTTTAAAGAGAGCCCTTTCCTCTTGATAGGCAGCGGCATGGCTTTGCCCTTAGCATTGCAGTTGTCCATGAGCAGCGGTTACCGTTTTCCATCAGATGGGCCGCCAGCTCGTCTGCCTACATAAGCAATAAAAAAAACGAGCATACAGAAATAAAAAAATAAATTTAAAAATATATAAACAATTAATATATATGTATTATCCTTGCAATCATCAGATTACGATCTTGTTCGTTTGGCAGATAACATACGGCATATTATGAAACTAGATACAAGGCTACGAAATATGAAATACGTTATATTTCAAAAACCTTAACAGCGCTGCAAATGGTCAGTGCTTTTAAAACGTCCTGGTAACATATCTTCACAAGTCTGCACGTGCGACCAACATTTTTCCAATATTGCCTGCTCGTAAGTGCTCTGGAGTGTGGAAAGGTCGGCTTTTAAACGCACGCTTCGGCTCTGCTCTTATTTCAGACGCGAATTATGATATTACCGATAAACACTTTTGTATCGAAACTGTAATAGCAATGTTACAGAAAAAGTTCGCATCCCAGATATGAAAGATTTATTATTGAGTCGCTCCCGCTATAGGCTTTGACGTCCAATAAGCACACAATCATTTACCGATTTTCTCCAGGATAAATGGCCGACGACCCGAGTTTCGGGATCTACTTTTCGAGAGGTTCGTTTTGTAGGGTAGTACTATGTTTGTTTTTGGTGACATTTTCATTTACATTTATTGCTATACGTTACATTTTTGTTTGCAAACTTACAAGTATTTATGAACGATCTATCAGTTTGTATTTTACCTTCTTTTTATAGAGCATCAAACATCATCATCAATGATGCCTAATGTGTTCACTGCTAAACTAAAGGCCTTCTTTACCGACTTCACGCGAACCTGTCTGGGAAAAAACGTGACAAAAGTAGATCTCATTTGCTCGAGGAACTTTTTCGGTATAACAAACGAGGTATAGTAGTGATGTAGATTATGATCTGAATGTTTTAAATCTTCCCAAAAGGCTAGGTCCACCAATAGCTGCAGCTACATAAATAATATGCTTTTATGTTTATTTGTTCGTTACACGATTACTGTGAAGAAAGGCCAGGTGGAGTATTATATAGAATACTTACATGTATGCTTTTGCTTTAAGTGTATTTTTTCGTGTTGTATATTGAGTTTGTGAAGAACAATTAAAGATAATATTACGGCTCGTGTCTATTGCAAATTCAGTTCAAATACGTCGATAAGAGGATATTGCCCAATTATAATGTATGTCGCGATATCCTCTGCAACAATATAAAACATGGGGCGCTGATTATTATAATTTTTATTTCCAACGCCAAATAAAATCATAACGACATTGCAACTACTTACTAGCTTTACAAATACCGGCAAACCTTATTGGTCGGTATTTGGCGTCTTCTTACATTTCGACACATATTTTTTAGTGTGGCATTACACACGTGATATGATTTCTTTGAACTTTTGCGCAATGTACAAGTGTAATGTCGACCGGCGATCAGTGAACCTGTTTGGTGTGACAGGTTCAACATGAGCCCGGACTGCGCACTGTGAAAGTTGCTATTCGTAAATTGAATGTAGCAAATACTTATTTTATGGGTATCACGAGCTTACAAACACTGGCTCTTTGCGATGAGATTTTTAGAGAACACGTATATTTTAACTGGTTCATACCATTAATCTTTTTCGAGCCTCATTGTGTTTAAGTAGTAATTGCTTAAATAAAACTATAATATTAGTAATCAATAATATTAGGTATTCTTTAACGACCATATCAAGATTTTATGGTTGAGTCTGCTATTACACAAAAAGTACACCAAAATGTCTACGTGTTTCAGCAAACATTTTATAAATATTTTATTACGCATGATTTTCCGTTATTAAGACCAGCGATTTAGATTCCTGTATTGTTATTGCGGATTACCTACCATATTTAGATCCCAAGTTTCCCTAGTAAAATATATTATTTTTACAGTTTCGGAGTATGCATCGTAAAAAAGGCTAACGTACCACATATCACGAAAAACCCTTTGTACAAAAATTCATATACGCTTTTATTTTAATAAAGGTTCCCAAATATTATTTTTGTCGTTTATAAAATGTGCCTTCGCCAATTTCTCCAGAAATCCATCACATATATCACGTTCGTGGATAATTTAAACAAAGCATCTTTAATCAAATTCCTCGTAACATGTAGGGCTATGCAAAGACCACGAATGTTAAGGGGTAAAAATTGNCTGAGCCACCGACGCTCAGAAATTAGTGATGTTCAGAAATTTTATTTGTTCTAGTAATACTTGAAGGCTTGATTGTGCATGCGAGTTGTGCACTATTTGTAGTGGTCGGTTGTTGGATGGTTCGCCTATCTTAAAATTTATTGAGTCCGTGCTTCGAAGTAGTCAGCCCTATAAGAATCTGCTGCTATCTTAGGGTGGTAGAAATAAACACTTTAAAATCCACATTGAATCCACGTTGCAGCCTAATCTGCCCTTAACTATTTTGTGTTTAAAGGCCTCGGCTCTGCGGCAGGTCTAAATAGACTGGTTGATTATTTTTTGCTTATTGTTACGTATGTCTTCGTAATATGTGGTTTAAACGTATTAGTTCTTATCCTACTTAAATAAAACGAATGTGTTAAATTATGATTGTTTGTTTTATACAGATAAATGACGTATGTTACCTGATATGACTCTCCCTGGTTTCTGGTAACTGTAGTCGCCAGGCCGACGCTGCGACCCAGTAATGTAGCCAAGAGTAAACTTTTCTCCATGCGAACTGTTTGTGACTAATACTAGCAGCACACACCAGCATAGTTGCCACTGGAAAACAAAGTAAACGTTTACACTGTTTGGTCAAACGTAAATACAAACGAAAGTAATGCAAGACAAACTCTAGGCTAGACCGTACCAACCGAGATTTAATGAAAGTGCTCTACTAATATTTGCTTTAACTGGTTGAAATTACAAATGTCCGTCTCAGGAGCGTGTAGACTTTCGTTTTATGGAATACGGTGTGTGATTATCTCAATTGAATTGGTTATTGAATCGGGGCATAGGTTAGGTTAGGTTGAGCGTAAATTTAGTTAAAATATGGTATACTGAGTTTCTGTACTTGAATCAAATGTAATATACACGTTTTCGTATCAATAACATAAATTAATATAAATGGTGCAGGAGGAACTTAAAGTTTAAATAAGATTCATCTACTACTAAAATAATGTTTGTTTGTTTGTATTGGTATCCGTCTTTATTTGTATTTTTTTATAGTTTAGGGGCAAACGCCCCTAAATACCAGCTTGACCCATTTGACGCTTTGCAAAGACGTGCTGTCCGAATTGTCGGAGATTCTGATCTCACAAACAGTTTAGAGTCTTTGGAATTCCGGAGAGACTTTATTTAGCTCTCTTTGTGTGTTTTGTAGGCTTTTTCATGGTGAGTGCTCCAAGGAACTGTTTCATATCATGCCGGTGTCACCGTTTTACCATCGTACGACTCGACGCCGAGCTAGGGTCCATCCATACCACCTGGAAACTTTCGCTTCCAAAACCGTTCGTTTCCAGCAATCGTTCCTTCCGCGTGCGTGCAAATTATGGAACGACCTCCCAGCCTCGGTGTTCCCTAATAACTACGACATGTCCTTCTTCAAACGAGGTTTAAAGAGAGCCCTTTCCTCTTGATAGGCAGCGGCATGGCTTTGCCCTTAGCATTGCAGTTGTCCATGAGCAGCGGTTACCGTTTTCCATCAGATGGGCCGCCAGCTCGTCTGCCTACATAAGCAATAAAAAAAAACGAGCATACAGAAATAAAAAAATAAATTTAAAAAATATATAAACAATTATGTATAAATTATCCTTGCAATCATCAGATTACGATCTTGTTCGTTTGGCAGATAACATACGGCATATTATGAAACTAGATACAAGGCTACGAAATATGAAATACGTTATATTTCAAAAACCTTAACAGCGCTGCAAATGGTCAGTGCTTTTAAAACGTCCTGGTAACATATCTTCACAAGTCTGCACGTGCGACCAACATTTTTCCAATATTGCCTGCTCGTAAGTGCTCTGGAGTGTGGAAAGGTCGGCTTTTAAACGCACGCTTCGGCCTCTGCTCTTATTTCAGACGCGAATTATGATATTACCGATAAACACTTTTGTATCGAAACTGTAATAGCAATGTTACAGAAAAAGTTCGCATCCCAGATATGAAAGATTTATTATTGAGTCGCTCCCGCTATAGGCTTTGACGTCCAATAAGCACACAAATCATTTACCGATTTTCTCCCAGGATAAATGGCCGACGACCCGAGTTTCGGGATCTACTTTTCGAGAGGTTCGTTTTGTAGGGTAGTACTATGTTTGTTTTTGGTGACATTTTCATTTACATTTATTGCTATACGTTACATTTTTGTTTGCAAACTTACAAGTATTTATGAACGATCTATCAGTTTGTATTTTACCTTCTTTTTATAGAGCATCAAACATCATCATCAATGATGCCTAATGTGTTCACTGCTAAACTAAAGGCCTTCTTTACCGACTTTCACGCGAACCTGTCCTGGGAAAAAACGTGACAAAAGTAGATCTCATTTGCTCGAGGAACTTTTTTCGGTATAACAAACGAGGTTCTATAGTAGTGATGTAGATTATGATCTGAATGTTTTAAATCTTCCCAAAAGGCTAGGTCCACCAATAGCTGCAGCTACATAAATAATATGCTTTTATGTTTATTTGTTCGTTACACGATTACTGTGAAGAAAGGCCAGGTGGAGTATTATTAGAATACTTACATGTATGCCTTTTGCTTTAAGTGTATTTTTTTCGTGTTGGTATATTGAGTTTGTGAAGAACAATTAAAGATAATATTACGGCTCGTGTCTATTGCAAATTCAGTTCAAATACGTCGATAAGAGGATATTGCCCAATTATAATGTATGTCGCGATATCCTCTGCAACAATATAAAACATGGGGCGCTGATTATATATTTTTATTTCCAACGCCAAATAAAATCATAACGACATTGCAACTACTTAGGGTTGTCCATTAATCACGTGAGGCTTGAAAGGGGGGGGGAGGGGTTTAATAAAAATCACGAAAATAACACAAGGGGGAGGGGGGGGGGTGTAGTAAGATATCTCGTGTATTTATTTTTTCGTCAAACGCGCGATTTTAAACAAATAAGCGGCACGGCGTGTAGTGTTACCTTGACTTGCCAATAGCCAACTAGTACAATACATGTTTTTCCTATGATTACACTCTTCGTTTATTATTATTGTTATGGCAATAAAAAAAAACTTGCAACCTGGTGTAGACATTTTTATTATGGTCCTTAATTTCAGAATAAAATAAGATTATAGATTATACCTGTTTATAAATATAATATTCAGACATTTTTAAGATTCTTGTAGGTACTAAAATACACGTGATGTTGAGAAGGGGGGGGGGGGTGGTCTTATACCTCACTACGTATCACCATGGGGAGGAGGGGGGTTAAAAATGCTAAAAAAGATCACGTGATTAATGGACGGCCCCTTACTAGCTTTACAAATACCGGCAAACCTTATTGGTCGTATTTGGCGTCTTCTTACATTCGACACATATTTTTTAGTGTGGCATTACACACGTGATATGATTTCTTTGAACTTTTGCGCAATGTACAAGTGTAATGTCGACCGGCGATCAGTGAACCTGTTTGGTGTGACAGGTTCAACATGAGCCCGGACTGCGCACTGTGAAAGTTGCTATTCGTAAATTGAATGTAGCAAATACTTATTTTATGGGTATCACGAGCTTACAAACACTGGCTCTTTGCGATGAGATTTTTAGAGAACACGTATATTTTAACTGGTTCATACCATTAATCTTTTTCGAGCCTCATTGTGTTTAAGTAGTAATTGCTTAAATAAAACTATAATATTAGTAATCAATAATATTAGGTATTCTTTAACGACCACATCAAGATTTTATGGTTGAGTCTGCTATTACACAAAAAGTACACCAAAATGTCTACGTGTTTCAGCAAACATTTTATAAATATTTTATTACGCATGATTTTCCGTTATTAAGACCAGCGATTTAGATTCCTGTATTGTTATTGCGGATTACCCTACCATTTTAGATCCCAAGTTTCCCTAGTAAAATATATTTTTTACAGTTTCGGAGTATGCATCGTAAAAAAGGCTAACGTACCACATATCACGAAAAACCCTTGTACAAAAATTCATATACGCTTTTTTTAATAAAGGTTCCCAAATATTATTTTTGTCGGTTTATAAAATGTGCCTTCGCCAATTTCTCCAGAAATCCATCACATATATCACGTGTCGTGGATAATTTAAACAAAGCATCTTTAATCAAATTCCTCGTAACATGTAGGGCTATGCAAAGACCCACGAATGTTAAGGGGTAAATAATTGATTAAATAACTCCGAGGCAAATCATTTCATTATATTGTCATATTCTGATATGTCTTCCCATAGTTTCAGGTTAGTTCATTTATTTTGTGACTAAAATAAAATGTACTTACGATTTCATTTTGACTCATTACTACAACTATTACGTAAGTGTTTATTAACTTAACTCTAACCTAATATTCACTTTACTTATTTACACCCTTAGTATAGGTACTCTACAATCATGTGGAAATGAATCCTCCGAGCCAACATGGGCTTGTCCCACTGATCCGCCAGCGCTGCATGGTGTTGTTGGTACATATATGGGTTACTACTGTTAACATATCATCTCTAACGTTTACTGCTGGACAGTGGACTATTATCGCTGACGGATCCGTATCATCCCACCTTTTTGCGGAGCTTCGTTCGCTATTTAGCAGGATGCACCACGAGTAGGGTAGAGGGTGGTTTGTCAAAATTCGTATACAGTGAAATTACCGGGAATAAGAGACCTAATATCTGTTGTGTGGGGTTTAGGGCGCAGTGCGACGTTGGTGGAAATAATAACTGTCTATCAGTTGTTGGTCTTTATCAAAGCCGCTCTGTCATGGTCAGGCGTATCACTTACCTTCATGTGAGCGTCTGGTCCGCGCTGTACACTTGGTGACATAAATAAATATAATTAAGATTGGTAAAAAGCCTGGTATTTGGTAAAAAGCCTTTACAAATATAAAAACTCATTGAACACTTATATTTTTGTATGTATTCACTGAGAAAAAAAAACCTTTTGGTAAGTACCTTGTCGCTACTTACCAAATGGTAAGTAGCGACGAGGTACTCTGAGTCGGCCGAGTCTCTGTATATTGTAATTTCACGATTTTTCCTAACCTCAAGTTGAGAGCAATTAAAAAGCATTATTATCCATTTATTTCGTCTCTATTAGGTGTAAGAAATAGTTTCCTCATTATCTATTAAGATCAAAACTTTTATTGTAAGCATAACTGCTCCTACAGGAAATGTAGGTTATTATACATCACAATAACATATAAATCATGTATTATTGCTATCGTCAAATCGTTATTCGCATTCAGCTACTAGACGGGAGGTCGAAATTGTACAATGTTGTTATAAATAGCGCCGTGGGATATATTTCTGTCAGTATGACCGGGTTAAGTCGAATGTCGCAAACATGGTGCGTGTTAGTGATGCACTTATGTTATTGAATTTTTATTGTGAAAAATAAGGAACATCTATTTTCAGCAGGGTTGTTCCAAGTCAAGACTCTTAAATTATGACTCCTAAAAGCGATAGTCTGTTTTTTACTCTTAGATCATCAATAAACTAACTAGATACACAATCACGAAGAAATATTAACAAAAAAAAATCCGAGCCCTATATTACATTTGTATAGTTTTTGTTAAATTTTGAACGTTTTTACGTTATTCATTTACCAAAGTTACATTGACGGTGGAGATGCCTATGTATCGATGGATGTGTGAAGAGGAACTCTGCAAGTGGCGCTAACGACAGAAAACATACAGGTGTTTCGGAGAGTAATGTCTCTCTCTCGCGTCACTAAAAGAGTTAATGTGAGACAATGGAAAAGAAGAGTAAGCGCAATAAAAGATGTATCAAATGTTACGACTCAAGAGTTCCGGGTTCGATCCCCGGGAAGTACAAACATTTGTGTGCATGAACATGACGTCCATTTTTATGTATAATGAAAAATATATATGTTTCTATATTCATTTCCGATCTTACTACGTAGGAAAATACTTAGCTAAACTCTATCCATAACGTGCCTGTACATTATAGGTATTTAGCAATACGATTGTTTAAACACACGTTACAGCTGTTCAATGTTAATGATGCCTATTTTAATTTAGCGGAATGCACACCATGCAATCTTATTATGCGTTTCAAATAACTAGGATTTTTAATGTAAATATATATTCTGTGACCTTAACATTTAAAATACCAGTTTGATAAAAGTAGGTTAAAACATATCCTTCAAATTAGCTTATACTTTTTCATCAGGTAGATTGATTACACGTGTGTATATAAATAGCAGTTATATATTGAGAGAGTTATTGTTAAGAGTTTCATAAATGGAGTAAAGTTTAGGCTATTTTCTAGTAGGCACTATACTACAAGGCACAATGTTTACTGCGGTCTAGTAGCCTACGCGTCAAGTTTAGCTAGATCGCTGCTTAATCAAACGTTGTTGGTCAAGCAGCCTGCGGAAAAAAGACCCTAAGTGAAAATTAATTTATGCTTCATTCTGAAGGACTTAATTAGGACATGTCTATTTCCAGACAAATATGATATCGTAATGTTTAAGGCTGTCATTACACTATACCATGTCAGAAAGATATGACTGTAACGACAATTATGCGTTTCTAAACTTTATCAAGTTGTTTATTCATTTTAATATTTCGATTTGATAAGAAGACTAGGCCTTCTAGATCTTTCTTTACCCTCTTGGGACACAACCGGTACAGTTGTGCGCATGATGTGAATAACAGTTCCCGTTTTTTAATGAGGAGATTATAACTTATCGAATAAATTACCGTGGTGCTGATTTGTGACAGAGATGTTTAGTATTTCTACTTATCACATACATATCGCCCCAAAATCCGATTACCAATACAAAAATAATTAATCACTGCCAAAGCGGGACAAATAGATAAGACCAAGGTTAGGTTGCTGCAGGCGTTCTATACACGGTTTCCCTTAGGCCACTTAGGTCAATATGCACTTAACAGAAGGTAGACAAACAGTTTTTGTACGTAAACGCCTTTTCAATAAACACTTAAGGATAACCGTCAAGGTTTGATTATAAATATTGTATGTAACGTGTTATTTACAAGAAACGTAACACCTGACCGTACGATAAACACCAAACAGTATGAGTAAGTGTTTACCTAAATACAGAGAGTTATAATATGAATATCCGTATTTGTTTATAGGTTTACACCATAAAAACATTTTTAACAAAAAAAACTAAAAAACTTAAAGTTCAATTTTCATAATTTTAATCATCATCAGCTCATTAAACGTCCCCACCGAGGGGCACGAGCCTACCCGTATAGGGGATTAGGCCTTAGTCGTTCACGCGGGACCAGTGCGGATTAGACGACTTCACACACAACCTTCGAATCTCTTCGCAGGCGTGCATGAAGTTTTCCTCACGATGTTTTCCTTCACCGTAAGAGCGTCAGATAACGTACATATATTTCCGAAAATTCGAAAATACATTGGTACGTGTCGGGATTTGAACCCCAGCCCTCCCGGTAGGAAGGCGACAGTCCACACCACTGAGCCATCGACGCTCTTAATCATAATTTTAATGTCGGTGCCAAACCACTTACCTATATTATAAAGCTGAAGAGTTTGTTAGAAAGATAAATCCATACAGAGTTCTTGATTTACTTGCCATCAACCTTAAAATTATGAAAGAATTATTTAACCATTTCAATTTACCTAAGTAAAAAATGTTTATTGTTTTTAGTTTGGTGTCGGTATTTTATTGATAAAAAATATTTTGTGCATGGCTGTTCGCCATAATTAAATTATATAAAATATATGAATTATGTTTTAACATGTCAAAGAGTCAAAGAGAAGTAAATGCCACATTTTGAAGCTCAACAATGGGCAACTTAGGTACTAACTTTAATTCTACACTTTTAATTAGAAACGTTTGAAATATTTATTTAAATATTTTAAACAAGTACTTAAGTTTGCTTTACTTCGCATATATTATAGTAGTTTAACTTTAGAATAACAATTATTACAGAAGGCCAAACAAACTAGTTTAAAGCAAGTACCTATTGTTAAATCAGAAGTGTTTATCCTTCATTTCCATGTTCGGATAGACCTTTATGAGTCATAGTTAACTCATCTGCATATGCAAAATTGTAAAATAAATAGGTTATCTAGGACAGATTACTCTATCTTGGTTCATCGCATACAGTGTCAAATTGCTTTCATAATAATCTTCGAGCGTTAATATTGTATAGGTACTGCTCGTAGCGTACATTTATTTGTGTTGTATTGTATTTATAGTACCTACGTATTTTTTACTATATATTTATTAACTTTAAAATTATTTTTATCTTTTATAACACATAACGTGTTACTTTATAGCAGTTTACTTGACAAATAGTTAGAAAAGACCACATTGTACTATTTAAAATGAATATAGTGCATCTCTACAATTAGAGAGAAAAAAATGAACTCTAAAATTGCAACCAAGCCCTTTTAATGACAATACTCGGCTCTTGAATTGAAGCGTGAGCTAGCATCAGATTTAAGATAAATGGGAAGCGTGAGCTAGCATCAGATTTAAGATAAATGGTAATTTTGTAAGTCTATAACGGAATATTTGTTTAATGACATATCTTGAATTTTGTGCGAGCTTATAGAGAGACTGTATTACACTGACATTGTATGAACGTCAATCGTTGCTGTAATGATTTAATAAATCATTGACATTAATAATTTGTTAGTCAATGCTGAGTCAATGCTTAACAATAGTGCTTAAATTAACCGTCCTTAAATTCCGAACTTTGTTAAATTGACAGTCTTTTAAACATCTTTGCTCAAAGAAACTATTTTTATTGCTTTCCAATTACCTCGCAAACCTCTTTTTACCTGTCCTATGTTTACCGCTCCTAAAACCATTACAAAACATTAATTTTAATTTCCTTCCCTGTTTTGGTCACTCTACCATTAACAAGTGTAGATTGTAAAGGAGCCTTGATAGCTTATCATTTTAGAATCTAAGTCATCAAAATAAATTAAATAAAATTGGCCAAGTGTGAGTCGGCCTCGCCCATGGAGGGTTCCGTAGCAGCAATAAGAAAAAAAAAATTTTTTATTTGCTTAGGCACCTACCTACTACATTTTTATTATAAGAAAATAGTGGTTCACTGTTAATGACGTTTAAAAATATAATTAATGACTAGATATCGTTCAAACCAAATTGTCTACTTTGGGAGTGTCCCTGGCGTAAACTATTTAAGTTATATGAAAAAATAGTAGAAACCGCAATATAATTTATCAATACCTACACATTGATACCTCATATGTGTGGGTTCGATGAAAAAAAATCTTTAGTTTCAGTTCAATATATGGGGAACCCCAATATATATTTTTTTATTATACATAATGCAGATTCAGCGGTTTACAGAATACATTATGTACTTGCAAACTTGGAACAGAATAGTGCTTATATTTTCGGAGCAAAAAGGGTGATATACGGACAGACAGACGGACATGACGAATATATAGATAATCCGTTTTTGCCATTTGGCTACGGAACCCTAAAAAGCATAATTTAAACCATGCATGTCTATTGGCGTCGTTGGCTCATTGGTGTGGACTGCTGACATACGATACCAATGTATTTTCCAATTTGCGAAATTACATGTACGTTTATCCAACGCTCTTACGGTGAAGGTAAACATGTTTGGAGTCGGCGAATCCGCACTGGGCCGGCGTGGATGACTACGGCCTATACAACTTTTACGGGTAGGCTGCCTTTCAGTGGGGACATATAATGAGCTTATGATGATAATGAAGATTTTCTATTGTGTATTGCATTCACATGGATATCTGAATTCATATTGAAAGTCTGCAAATTACAAAATCGCACCGTATTTAATGTCATCTAATTTAAAATATATAGTACCTACATTTATTGGTATATTCATCGTAAATACAAAATTGCAAATAGCTTATTAAAAGTGTTGTACGCAGGTTCTGATTCTCGTGGACTTATCTCACAGATTATTTTTTGCTTCGGATCATCTTCCAACACGTTTCGTAGTTCAGACGAAAACGATCAATAGATTGAGGTGAGACCTAACATAAATTGGTCAAAATATCCCGAGAAAACTTTGAATTTGCATACAATGTACTAATGATCATGTACTTCATGAAAATCGTAATAAGCTCTTAATGGCTTACATTTACTGCTGTTCCCTAACCTTCGTCGTTTATCCCTAAATACTACGCGACGTACTGATTTGCATTGCGATGCGACATATAGACAGGGGTTCGGAGATGTGGCGGACAACTGGCAAAAGTGCCGTAACTCGCCATCAATTTGATGACCCATATGATTAGGAAAACGGCTGATTTATCAGTTAATAGAGAAAAAATCTGTATTTCAATTATATCAATAAGTCAAAAATCAACTTTTTTGAGATAATCCTGACAAAAAAGATTTACTATTATAAAAATTTTCTGCGAATTATATATTTTATATTTAAATAAAATAAAAATACTTGAAGAATTATTTAATAAATAAATATTTCTACAAGTAATATAAAATAATACTTGGTCCTACGACTTTTCACTTTCTTTTACCACGCGCAGAATTTAAAAGGCGCGGCAGTTAATTCTTTAAATTACTTTCCTAATTGGATTATTATGTGATTTACAGCTTTTGTTTGGACACACTTACAGAGTTACTAGTCTTATCAACATGCTTAACATTAACTTAAGCCCCGGGCTCTATCGCACGGTTAGAGGGCCAAGGAGAGAATTCGCAATCAATTGCCTGTTAGAGATTTATGTGAATCGCAAATGATCATCTAAGGATAGAACAGAGAGGCATCTTGAATAGCCGCGATTGTTCGAACTGACTTATGAATCTATAAGTGGTTACCTTATTTGTTCTGATCGTGACTTCAATGAATGATAAAATTTGTGTTTTAAATTATTGAATTCATTCATACGGTTTAGTCATTCATGCCGTAAAAAAGTATTTTCAAGAACTCGTTCAAACATAGCGGTAAGTTTCCGAAATTTACACTTATTAAATAAATTGCATAATTGTTACAAACGGGTTAATTCACCCTGACCACGATAATTGCAAAGTTACCGAAACGGCGTAATCAAATAAATCGTTTTTTGATAAATACGAAAGATAATCGTTTATATTCATTCATCTTTTATTGCTTTATGTAAGTTACATGTAGGATATGTAATGTACCAGAATGTAGCTCCGATTAATAAATTATTTTTATTTATTATTAATTATTTTACCATTGAGTCTCATGGAGGATACTCAGCCTTTTGTTCATTGTTTAAACTTAAGCAATAGGGTTAATTTGAATTTTTAGTACTTTAATAGTAATTTTTCAGATTTAATGCCTTTGTATCTTAGGATGCTACTTATTCGTTAGCATCCTCCAATACATTGGTACATAAACTGATAAGGTATTTACATTTGTATGTACTGTTAACTCTGTTACTTAAAATGGGTTAACTATAATGTAATTTTCCGATAATCGAAGAGGTCGATGGAGTTTACGTGATACCGCGGCCCGACATTGACATAGATGCCGCGTCGGGCCCGTGCGCACTCGTCAACTTGCCATTGTATTTAAACATTTGTCAAATTTCATATGCTGTACCTTAATACCTTTGATTTGTACTGTGATATTATTAAAATAAATGTTTATATTGTACGAGTAGTTACTATCCGAGATAGATGCAGGATGTGCAGCTGAAAATGCAATTAAATAAGAACCTAACTAAGCTTCGGCTTCCCACGGGTGTAATGCGCCAAAGCGGAACGGCGAATTATTCTGACTTTCCAGGGTTAAAGAGTCAGGTACTTCCAAAATATATAAGACCGGGTAAACGACATGGTTGTAATCCATACTAATGTAATTAATGCGAAAGTTACTCTGTCTGTCTGTTTGTTACGTCTGTCTGATGACATTTCGTATGGTGTTAGATGGTAACCTGGAAATGGAGATAGGCTACTTTTTGTTAGAATTAGACACTTCCCTAAACTGCGGGGTGGAATTTTGTATTGAGCACTATTTGCCACAAACAAAAAATCTTGCATTTTTTTTTTTAATTTGGCCTCCACAACTTTAAAAATGTAGGGCAACATTTTATATGTAACTTTTCGCAATTTTCAAGGGAGATAGCTAAAAATCGATGGAGTCTTTCCATCGATATTTTATTATATCATCTACCTATAGCAGCCTGAAAATAATATTCTGTATTCGTAACCAGGAAAGGAACCGTGTACTCGTCGCGAAAACGCGAAGCCGCGGGCAAAGGCTAGTAGATAAATACCTAAACGAAATAATTATCAGAGTTGTGCTTAGAACTGCACTAACCCTACCCTGTTTTGAGGGCGAGAGAGGGACAATTTAAAAATAGATTGTTGTTGGCTACGGTAGGATCTACGAGTAACAACTTGAGGGGACGATAAGGTGGGTCAACACAGCCAAATCCTGTTTGATGCCTCGTCCAGGTCCTAAAAAGCGATAACGTATTAGTACTTCGGCAGATCGCCAGCACGGCGGCACAAGCATTTTATTTGCTGTCTCAGAGGATTTAACATGGTCTGGACTTAGGTTTATTGGGAAGAATATCTTAAGTGATTTCTACTTAGATTCAACATAATTCAATTCAGTTTACTACATGAACATTTATTCACGTAAACAGTACTAACATTTTCCGTGACAGATAATACAGCCAATTAGAGAGGTCTTTGCCCGTACCTCTACGTGTACAGTCAGATAAATACCAAAAAGGACAGATAGACAGAGTTCACCATTTATATGCGCACCGTAAAATGTCAGACGTATTCAAATTATCAAGTACATTGTTATCGACACATTGGCATGAGGAAAGCCTTCATTTGTAGCGTGTCACCGGAGCCCGCATGGCGCAGGCAATGCCGGTCTGCGCCCGCGCAGCCTTCGTGTCCGATACATATTAATGCCACGTTTAACATCGTTTTAGGCATTATGTTACTGATACGCTTGTCGTTTGACATGACATAGAGTTTCTAGACGGTCTAGGCATGCCATTTTGAGACAAGTTTACTAATTTTGGATTCGTATGTTGGTATCATATGCGACAGCATATGCTATTATGTGGTCTGTTTTATTACTACAGTTTTGTTAAACAAATACAAAGGGCTTCCATATATAGATTTTTGGAAGCTTTGGACCGTGAACCAAAGCCCTTGTCCAACGTGCATTGGTAAGGACTTCTTACTAAGGAGGATTTGTCTTTATACCTACTCTTATTTTTTGTTCTACTGTTAACAGTTTTTAATAATAAACTCAGTGAAATACTCAATATCGTTTACTGGGTTAAAAAAAAATCTGTACGCTCATTTTGCAATTCCTGAATTAGAGTGACGAATTCGCTCTAATTGACTGAAGAGCGTTAAATAAACTAAAACTTTCTGTTCTAATTTAAAAATTAAATCAGTATTTAAGTAAAATTTATGTTTCATTATGTTTGGTCTGATGAAGGATGTATCGTGAACTTTTTAAGTGCTATCCTACAACCTCAATGCAATACGAGTTTATGTTGCATTCATTCAAATACAAAACGGGGTTACGGTCCGAAATATCATCTTTCTTTTCGGACAATCAGCTGATTCAGTACATATAAACGTTTCCCTGTGGGAATCTAACCTAAGACCCCAAGACTTCCCGGGTCACAAAACAGAAAGCTGTGCCCACTATACTAAGGAGGCTAGGAGGATAAAATATTATATAATAAATTAACAGTGAATGAACCTAAATTCCATGATTCTACCACGGTGTTTTAGGTCATCAGATTTTCTTATAATGTACATGTGTTTATTTTACTAAGTCTTAAAATCTTCTATTATACTAGCTTTTGCCCTCTGCTTCGCTTGCGTTAAATTCGGGATAACTTGGCTCCACTTTACTGGTAACGAAAACAAAATAATTTTAATACTGCAACACTGCTTCTTCTTCTTCTTCGCTTCGCATACCAATTTTTTTGCTTTTCACTTTAAAAACTGGGAAAAGTCAAATATAAATTACCCCTTTTTTAAGGCTTTAAGGGCCAATTTGCAAAAACTTCAATATCCAAGATTTATTGTTCGTGACAAATAGCCATCATACTTATTTTTAGCTTTCTACCTTGTAAACTGTTTAAACTTGTAAAAAAATATGTATACATATCTATCACTATACATAGGAATCCCCCGCCCAAGTTTAAAGGTTTCGGGGTCCATTTCAAAAAATAATAATATATATATTGTATATATACATATGTTATATATATCACTATACAAAGAATACCCTCTCTCCCCCCTCCCCCCAAAAAAGATTTGGGGTAAATTTTGTGAAAAAAAAATATATTCAATTGGGGGGTGTATAGTGATATACACCTTTATATATATATATATATATATAGGTGGATGTATATCACTATACACCCCCCGAAGACTTAAAAAAGTGTAATAGTCCATTTCCGATAAAAAAAACCTATATATGGATATACGTATCCATTTCCGAAAAGAAATACATATAAATATATGTATATATATATCACTATACTTAGGAATCCCCTTCCCCTAACTGTAAAGGTTTTTATTTTTGTAACATATATATATATATATATAAAGTCCGGTCCCCCTTCCCCTCTCTTTTAACGCTGTTGGGGCCGATTTCCGAAAAAAAAAGAGCATCAAAAAAAAAAAAGTGCTGACATTGACTTTTATTTATATTTTATTATTTATATATACTTATTTATTATTTATAAAGCAGCAAGACATACAGTTTAATTTTTATTATATTTCAAGTGTATTTTTTATGAAAGTTGTATTATTGTAATATGTATATATTATGCTTTGCATCGTCACTTGGGCTCTGTCAGAACACCAGCGCTGCCGTGGCGAAGTTGATGAATCATTAAAAACTGTAAATGACATCCGGCAGTATAAGCTGAGGCAGGGCCCATTTGACCACAAATAACATTGGTTTTTTTTTTTATTTTTTTTTTGTTTCATTTGTCTTTTATTTTTGTTTAATCTTTCCTTTTTCACGTGTTTATTACTTTGGTGTATTTTCGTATAATTGTTTTGTTTTGTATTTGTGGTCAAATAAATGTTTTTCTTTCTTTCAAAAAAGAAAATGAAAGATTTATTGTTTGTGACTTACAGCCCTTATACCAATTTTTAGTTTCTATCTTAAAAACTGCGGAAAATCGGATATGATACTTCTTCCCCTATTTGAAGGGTTTGGGGGTGGATTTTAAGAAAAAACTAATTATGCACTATTTTTGTTTCTGACTAATAGCCGCATACCAAACAGCGTCGTACTACAAAAATTGCGGAATGTTCCATCAAACTTCTAACCCCCATTTTAGGGAAGTGGGGGGTGAAAACGGGACATAAAGTAGCCTAAAACCTATTCTAGGTTACCTACTATCAACATACCAAGTTTCAATAAAATCCGTTCAGCCGTTTAGGCGTGAAAGCATAACAAACAGACAGAGATACTTTCACATTTATAATATTAGTATGGATTAGGGAAGTACTTATGTCGTCGGTTATAACTGCGACTATAATCGTAGCTCATAAAAAAATCGGGAACAAACATGGGTCGTTCATATTTGATGCCAACACGTGATGTTCTTCTATCCTGTACTATGACTATTAAGTGGTATATTTAGATGGTTTGTGAGAAAAAAAAATGTTTCCGCCTAATGAATTGAACCTACGTAAAGTTCTAATTTCACAGTTTTAAAATATTTGCATATTGCATAGGTTATGTTAATTATAATGCATTATGAATTGACAGCTAGATATTATTATTACATAGGAACATTCATTGCTGATTTTATTTTCAGGAGAGCATTTTTGATAGGTTATTTTTAAAAATGAGTACAGACTAATATCTACTCAAAACTTATTCAACAATTTGCCAATAGGTAACAAAAATTTTAACTTTACTGAAACTTCACGAAATAATACTAAAATTTATTAAATTTATTTAAGTCTGAAAACGATAAAAAAAAATGCATTTATAATTATTTTTCAACATGTTTGTATTTTATTAGCGATCATTAAACCTGTAAAGTTAGTTTTAAAAATACCTACCTTATTCCACGTTGCAATTCCCATGGTGAAAACATTAAAACTTTCACTTTTTAAATTACTATTAATATATTAACATTTTAACAGGGTTCTCATAGTACAGATGCCGGGATATCGTCCGGCAATACGAAGTTTTTCCCGCCACGGATGGTTCAGACCGTCCGGCCGGTAACGACAACAGACCGAGTCAGACTGAGCGTGTCGCTGTCGCTGTGCTTCCACTCATTCAACACGATGTGCAACTCTGCAGCTGGACCAAATTAGATCTAAACAACGTGATTGATAATAAGCAAACAGTCAAACTTCAAAGTTGTCACATTCTTAGCAATTAATCTGAGAATTCTCTGTTTTATTATGACGAGTTTGATTGAAGAAATCACGATGCGAAATTAGTTAAGTGGGGTTTTTGGAATGTTTGAATGAAGTTTACTAGGAGGTACGAGTAGGCTCGATACTGAGACATCTAGGTAGATACCACCGCAGTGCCAGATATCGTCCCATTAAATAGAAGTGTTTTGAACTTCTATGTATCGGGATGAATGAGGGCACTATAGCTAGTGAAATAACGGGGTATAAGAGACCTAACACCTGTTGTCTCGGGTGTCGGGCGCAGTGCAGCATTAATGGAGAATAATAACCGTCCATCAGTTGTTGGTCTCCATTAAGGCCACTCTGTCATGGTCAGGCGTATCACATACCATCAGGTGCGCGTCAAGACTGTAACATAAAAAAGAGCAACACAAGCTTATGATTGACGGAGTTGTTAAATAAATGTATTCAAAGCTTTTTAATGTTTAACACCAACTCATCTTCTAGTCTCTCCTACGTCTACTCTTTGGGCAGTTGTTTTTTAATAATTGAGATTGACTGAAGTTCCTTAAATCCGATAAGGTTAAGGCGGGGATCACTTACATTCCTTTTATTGTGATGATCGCCATTTGCTTTCTTTTCTATTTTGTTCTATATATGCATCCGAACCGGTATTTAATAAACACACCGATAGTTACGAGCTTTGCCCTAATCTCCAGGTTTGTCGGTAAATTGGAGATATCATTAAAGGTTATTTTTGATGGAGAGAGTGCAGCTGTTCCCGTTCATTGCTGATGTTTTGGTAATTTTTAAGGCCCATATTCTGTAACGAGACTCAACGTTGATCTTTAGTAAAATTGAGTTAGAAACAGAGAAGGCGCTATTTGTTTTATAGAGCGCTATCCCTTTCTAACTCTACTCAAGTAAGATCAACGCTTGAGTATCATTCTAGAATACGGGCCTTATGGTATAAAAGTGAGTCTATTTTATAAGGCTTTTTACATTTTTTTACCAAATAAGTAAAGATATGCAAAAAGCCTTTGATGTAAGGATAAAACGTAGTGCTGATGATTAAAACTATTACAACATCCAACCAGTATGTTATGTATTTTTATGTCAGTGGTTATAGGCAATAAAATTAATTTAATTCTTCGAAATGTATACAGCGACATTTTTCACCAATGACGCCAATGACCTACCAAAAGTACCTGCTACGTCGTAACGAATACATTTTATTATCAGAAATGCGGTATATGAATGAAACACATAAACAGTCGGAGTCCGGTCAAGGTAAACCTGCTCATTGCACTACATACATACCTGCATATATCGTACAAGTACGTGTGCGTCATTCGGTAACTCATATATCGCACTCTCACTACATAAAAAGTTTAACTAACAAATTTTACTACACGAGTCACGAAAGAGTATTGAATGGGGTTCCATTTTTAAGATTTTATCAATCTATTGTTGTCCACTTCTGGACACAGGACCTTATTTGTGTCAGATATTCGGTCCTCCCTTTCTTCGTCAATAACAACCACCGACCTTCCGCAAGTCGTCGGTCTTAGAGTGTTAATGATATAATATTTACTCTGTGTCGTCGGTAATACGCTATAATGTAAATGATTCCCGAGAAAGTATTTTACTTAAGTTGATAGTAATTTAATATCTTCTTACCTTGGATACCAACTTAGGTATTTAAGAAAATGCAAAAAGGCAAGGATTTAGCAACACAAAAATATAAGGTAGTTTCCACTGCTGGTTCTGTCGACTTCTTAAAAAAAAGCCTACGCTCTACTAGTGAGCCTGAATTTTGTTTTGTTTCATAAATAAATATTCCTAAAGTAATATTAATAATAAGTATCATCTTATTTTGTGTTAACCTGAATCAGGAAAGCATTGCAACATGGTTTGTCAAATAGCATGGTTGCAATCTAGATTTAGCCCAAAAGCAAAGAGTTCAAGTTGAATGCTTTTGAGATTTTTAAAAAACTTAAAATGACCTACACTATGACTTATATAACTCATTGATATATCATTGCCTTGTTTGCTATTCGTCTGTATGAACATCTAGCAAGTGAGGATGGCTTAATTCCCTAAATTTTCTCCCCACTCCACTGTACGATCAAAAATAAGAAAAAACAAAAGCATAAACAATATTGTAGCCTATTGCTTTCATGTCAGATTGTTAACTTTGCTCGAAGCTCACAAGCCTTATAAAAATACCGGCGGGTTTCTAAATAAATTCAATCTTATTTTGACACGTTCTAGTAGTCTCACAACGTGCTGTTGGGTATACCAATAGGGTCACGATAGGTCGTTTGTGGTGTATGAATTTTGTATTTATTTATGTTACCGGTGGAGTTTTATAAAATAAAGTTATGAGCTATCTGTGTCACCGGTACTACCGGCAGTCAGCATGAAAACTATGGCCCCGTATTATGTCAGATATCTGTAGGTTTCAGTGGCATGCACTCCATGTATGCAAATAAGCATATTACGATTGCATGCTACTTATTCGCCCATTTTCCTCTACTGATTTGAAACCATCAGCGATCTGCTGTCAACAACAGCACTTAATTTGACAAAAATGAAAATTATTTATTGTTTTTTGTTTCTTGTAATATAGTGTCCTTTGAAACTGTTAACCTTCCAAAAAATAATACTCTACTATAATTTCTGTACACGCCACTGGTAGGTACCTACCTATGTATATTAGTTTATATTGCAGAGATTTTTTGACTGGAACACTATGCGCTATCCGATAAATATTCGTCACAATCACGATCACGAAGAAATATCAACCCAAAAATGTTGAGCCGCTTGACGCATACGTTGACTCATTGTTATATTTATGACATAAAATTATTTATTAAATTGTTGACTTCAAGGCGTCATTAATAGAGTGCAAAATCAAAAACAAGAGCATTCTACTATGTCACTACGACATGTAGCGAGCAAAGTGAAAATTCTGCCCAACTGACGCGATGGGCAGACACTTGCCGCGGACACTATTGGAGTGAAATTGTGTATCTAGTTGGTTTATTTTGTTTATCTAAGATTGTATAGTGCCTTTCTTCTTAGGGATCTTCAGTTCGGACTTCCAACAAATGATTTTCCTACTTTCCTTAGTCTAAGTTTTGGGACAGCAAGTTTGTTTTTGTTTCTAGAATAAAATAATGTAAGTCACAGTTTTTTTCAAGCAAATTAAGATTTTGTGGACTATATAAATAAACTAGATTAAGGCAAATGTATTAAGACGTTACTTTTAAATTAAAGTACTTCCCTTTTGAGTGCTTATACGATATCACGACGAACCAACTAAAGGGAAGGACAACGTACACATGGAAAAACAAATAACTACTTTCAATTTAAAACCTGTAATTTATATTGTAATAGCCTTTTTTAAATGAACATACTACAATTAGGCATTGCGAATGTATAAAATTTATCAGTATTGATAAAAACAACTACATGATAATTATACTGAGGAAGTCGTTACACTTTTGTCTATTATGAATAATGCAAGCGTTTGCTGATTCATTGCCATTTGAAGGAGATAAATGCTTTCGATAGTGTACACTCTATGAATACTGCTTTGAGGAAAAAGGACAACATACTAAGTGGATACTCCTTGACACAAATGATGAAAGCTTTCACTTAAACCATTAATTTATTCACTGAAATACAAATTTTGCACTGCAAATTGCGAAAGCATTAGTTTCGACGTCGTGAACGAGCACACTGGAAGAAATTACTAGTGATTTTATTTTTATTTTAAAAGGATCATCATCAAGGCGTTGTTACCTACTTTACTAATGATATAAACTATTGTTAATAATATTGTCACCTTAAATCCGATTACATTGAGGAAATTATGATGCACCTATAGGTTTCGATATTCGTAGTCGAAAAATATTATGTAAAATAATTGTGGTTGTTGAAGGGGGGTATGGGATCCATAATTTTTTTAGATAATTTATGTACGCTAGTGTACTATAATAATAAGTAGATTGGTTTAAGTATTCTGTATAAAAAAGTTAGTCATTACGACGATAAACTGCCATCAGGAACGATATTAAAAACTCGAATATCTAAACTGGTTTCTGCCTGGGGCCTTCGATAACATTTTTTATGGAAATTGAAGTCTAGTTGATAAAACAGGCCAAACCACTGAAGCGCTTTTTTTTCAAAGCATCAAAACTCATATTTTTAGATTAGTATTTAAACCGTTTTTTATTATATTTTTGTATGTTTTTTGACGTTCATAAGTGCTTTTTGTAAGCCTAATTTGAAATAAATGTTTTTGACTTTGACTTTATACCCGGCTAGGATTGTAAGTTTTACTATTTTTTATTTTAAAAATTCAGAGTGTTTCACTGCCTCACCTGATGTAAAGTGACGATGCAGCCAAAGGTGTATCACGCTAACTTAAATAATCCTTACTGACGCTTGCCTTATCTATCGCAGTTCACTGTTGAACATAGGTCTCCCCTATTCTGTGCCATATCCCGATCCTCCGCCTCTTGCCTTGGAACCCCTAATTTGTATCGGGAAATACAGGCGCAGGAAGGTCATTCCACTGCCTTGGATTCGAACGCTTTTCATTTTATTTTGTTTTTTCTAAAGACCAGTTAATTAAAACGATTATTTTACATATAATTTTGTTCACTGGATTGACGATGAGGCACCTAAAGGAACCCAATAACTTCACCTACAACAATATAAACTTTTATTCGGGGAATAGATAATAATGGAATATTAATATGTGACTCGTTTAATGAGGTTTTCTTTACCATGTGACTGAATGGTGATTGAATATCGAATATTTAACTAAACACATCCTCGAACATAAAGTAAGAACCTTTTTCTATGGGATTAAAACGAACAAACATACTTAATTATTCATTATGAAAATGTAGACGCAAATCAATAAGTTTTTGTACACAAACACCTAAACCAGTAGGTAGGTACAATAGATAAATTCATGGTTACAAATGTATGTAGGTACTACAGGGGTATCAAACCCAGAACCTTTCAAATTACAGCACAGGGTCTTCAAAGTACAGTTGAATAGGTAGGTACTTGCTATTTATAAAATGTTGACAAATTATATCAATTAGTAGTTGCAACAACACACTTACACTGTACAGTTCAATGATTCAATCACATCATAGCTATGTTGTACGAGAAGGCCTGTGCCCGGCAGTAGGCCGTTGTAGGCTGATGATTATTTAGAATAGGGATGATGACAATTTTTTTTTCTGTTATTATATCGATTGACCGCATAGTAATAAAAACATTGGTAAAAAAATTACTCCGTTAACATTAAAACTCACAGAGATTTTCCAATTCTAAAAACACATTAATGGACTTTCCCAAAAACGCTTCATAGAAATGGCTACCTAGTTATGACGTCACGCATCAGTTATTTGTACGCATGGTTTGTGAATTTTGTACTACAACTATTTACTAGTTTTGTGCTTTGTAGCAGAAACCCCAGGAGGCCTGCAACAGCTAATGACCGATTTCCACGAGTCATGCCAAAAATTTGGTTTAAAAATCAGTGTCAAAAAGACGGAGGTGATGTCTTTAGACGTTCATGGTCGCGAGTCACTGAATATTACACTCGGAGGGGATGAGCTGAAACAGGTGGACAAGTTTCGCTACTTGGGGAGCACAATATCATCTAAGTGTGATATTGATGCAGAGATAAACAGCAGAATCGGCGCTGCTGCAGCGGCCTTTGGCAAGCTGAACAGTAAGGTCTTTAACACGCATGACCTAAGGCTGGCAACGAAGATCTCTGTTTATATGGCAGTCGTGCTGCCAACCTCTTATACTGCTGCTGAAAATGGACAGTGTATCGCCGTCATATTCGTATGCTAGACGATTCCACCTTAAATGCTTACGGAAAATGCTTCACATCCGATGGTCTGACCGTGTAAGGAATATGCTGAGGTGCTGCGGAGGGGCCATGTAGGTGGCATTGAGTCGTACTTATGCGCTCGTCTTCTTCGGTGGTGTGGGCATGTGACGCGTATTGAAGAAGGAAAGAATAGCCAAATGCCTTTTACTCAGAGCTTGACAAGGCAAGCGAAAGCATGACGGTCAGCTTCTCAGGTTACAAGGATGTACTGAAGCGACACATGAAGCAGTTGTGAGATCAATTCTTCGCTGTGGGAGCAGCTGGCGGCCAGGCGGCCCGAGTGGAGATCGCTTGTGAAATGTAGGTTGGAGCCTTTGAAAACCGGCGGCGCCTTGAGCTGGATGCCAAACGTGACGAGCTGAAAGCCGACCTGCGGCATCAGCTATAATTATGTTAATGGTGTGCTCTCATGCCCGCAATGTGCGAGGGTTTTCAGAAAAAATTGGATACATAAGCCACATGCGAGCACATCAACGGAAAAACAGGAGTTAAAGACAGTCGCCGTGGCCGAAATCGGTCGAGATTTCATCATCATCATCATCATCATTCATCATCACTACAATTATATATATTAAATGTTGCGTTTACTAAAACGGTTTCATAGCAAAAGTTGATTTAAATTGTATGTGTTATCCTTTTGTTAACAAATTTTTGTCAGTTAATGTACTTTAAAAATGGACTTGCCCATCTAACTTAGAAGACTAATCAAATTCATATAACATGAGTTTTCGAGCTGAGAGTAAGCACATCGTTATATTTAACCCAGATTTGTAATAATATGAAATAGTTTTTACGATTTCAGGACCCAGTCATCATGCCTTTCCCTTTAGTACACTTAAGAAGTTGTTCTTTAACCAAACATCACACGAACTTCTTGTTTTATACTCGTACCCTATTCGCTCTACCATACGCACCTGCGAAGATTCACGATAACTTAGTTGTTAAGTAATTCACCGTTACATATTAGAATTGTATAAACTAATTGTTTTGTGTCGGTGGCTCAATGGTGTGGACTGTCGCCCTCCTACCGGGAGAGCCGAGGTTCAAATCCCGCCACGTACCAATGTGTTTTCGTATTTTCGAAATTATCTGTATGTTATCCGACGCTCTTACCGTGAAGGAAAACATCGTGAGGAAACTTTCACGCACGCCTGCAAAAAGATACAAAGGTTGTGTGTGAAGTCGTCCAATCCGCACTGGGCCCGTGTGGACTATTAAGACCTAATAACCCTGTACGGGTAGGCTCGTGCCCCTCGATGGGGACGTTTAATGAGCTGATGATGATGATGATGAATTGTTTTGTGAAGATAGCAATAGCAAATCATTTAGGAATATAATGATACATTAAGGCCAAATTTTTTAATTCGGTCACAACTTATTTCATACCACTTAGTTAATTAGGTAAAAAATACTTCAAGAAACAGGTCAACGGTATCAAACCAACTAGTGATGTAACGTACCTACCTAAATACATCGACCATGCCTGGAATAGACCACAAAGGTCAAGAAAAATAAGCGTTTTAGATACTCCAATTTAGATTTATAAATGTTAGCGACTCAGTTTATTTTGATTCACGCTATCGTCCCTCCAAATGATAGTGCCGAAACAGGCAATTAAGCAAGTTCGAGCAATAAATAGCAGCAAGCTATAAACGTCAGGTGGCTCGTAAATGTTGTCGTTCCCCGTTGTCTGCCGGGTGTGCACACGGTTGCACCAGATAGATACCTACAATTTATTTAACTGCGTTTACTCACTGGTGTCTAGCCTTTTTTATTTCTATTGACAAAACAGCGGTAGTCATTTTTTTATGAATAGTTTAATATAGGGCCGTTGGGTAACAATTCGCCAGATTCGTTTATTGTCTGATGAGTAAACATTATATTTTAGTTTAAGTACCTAAATCTTAACCAAACGAAGATAGCTACTGACTTCTTTAAAGTTCCCATAAAAGTTTTCATAGGTCACTCCAACTTAAACTTTGTTGCAGTTAATCAAAATAAATTCAATGGGTATTCAACGCTTCAACTGCCGACATAATATAAATCTCATCGTGTCGCTCGCTTGTTGGATAAATTTGATTTATTCGATTGGGAAATTAGCAATACAAATATAATTAAACACGTTTAGGACAGATAAACATGCCTGTTTGTTCTTAATGTATCTACAAACATGCATAGTTCTTTAAAATACATATTAATGACAACTAGTACTGCCCACTCGTACAATACCTACGGTTGGTGAGTTTTAAGCATACTTTGGCAATGGTTGCAAAGTCATGGGCGCCTTAATAGAAAGTATCTCGTTATCGGTTAGATTTGCTTCAGGGTAGACAATGGGGAAGAGCGAGCAGTGGTCGTTAATCATCTTCTTATCTTGATTGCTCTAAGATGTTTGCTGTCTTGCACCCATTAATAAAACGAGATTAGACACACTGGGAGCAGACGCGGGTATTTTTTTTTTAATCAGGTACTGTCGAACCACCACACACTACCTGAAATATTACCTTTAACGGTAGAAGTTCTTCTAATTTTCGGTAAAATATCGAGATTATTCTCTCTATAAGTAGGCTTAGGAATATACTTAAAAATTGGCTTATTATGCAAACTACTCATACTCTCTTCAGGAGATTGTATTAGAATTCATCATTCATTCATCATCAAGCCCAGTATAGGGTGTAGAGACCTTAGTCGTACACGCGGCCCAGTGCAGATTGGACGACTTCACGCAAAACCTTTGAATTTCTCGCTTGTTTTCCTTCACCGTAATAGCGTCGGATAACGTACGTAAAATTTCAAAAACACATTGGTACGTGACGGGATTTGAAACTCAGCCTCCCGGTAGAAGGGCAACAGTCCACACCATTGAGTCACCGACGCTAGTACTCACCGTAATTAAATATTTATCTTTATATTGTTATATATTAAAATCCTATGAGTAAGTAATAATAAGAGCAGATTTTTTATTTTTGCCTTATATCTAAAGAAAATATGATAAACTTTATTCAATTTTCGTTCAAATTGCCTGTGAAACATGACAATTTTCTACCAAGATTTTACTTAACTTAGTCATGAAATGTATACCAAAATAATCAGCAAGATATGATGAAATTTTTTTGATATTAATTATTTTTTGTGACTATTAAAATATTTTATAAAATACCATTTAAAATAAGTATATATTTTGGGGCGCCGGCATTTAGTACCGCGCTGGCGGTCGTCGGCGTCGGACATGTCAAATTTTTCCCGGAGTTGTCAAATGTTTATAAGTCTGTCCGTCTGTTTATTCCGGGAAATCTCTTAAAAACGACTGGACCATTTTTTTAAGCAGGTAGTAAAACTAAAATAAATAAACCTCACGCCTTGGTCCCAGGGGCATAAGCATAGATGATAGAACGCCACTTTACGATAAAAAATATCACATATAATAAACACTTTTAAAAATTACTTAAAAAAGAAATGGCGTGTAAATATTGAAATTAATATATGCGCAGCTATTTTATTAACATTAACTATCCTGGGTAAGGACGAACCTTGAAATCGCAAATAATAATCAACTAGTCCATGCATTGTACTATAATAAGATATTTTTATTCAGATAACTACAAAACAAATACAATTGCGTTAGTAATATTATTCCTTATAAAATATGTAGTAACACATAGTAGTTTAAAAACTATTTAACAATCGGTTGTTTTTGTAATTTCAGGGCTGGCTCAATAGGAACAGTTATATAGATCACTAGCTTTTGTCAGCGGCTTCGCCCGCGTTAAATTCGGGATGACAAAATTATTCTGTTTTCGTTACCAGGACAGTGGAGCCATCCACTTGGTAACGAAAACAGAATAATTTCAACACTGCAACACTGCTTCTTCTTTTTCTTATTTAAGGCTTTAAGGGCCGGTTTGCAAAAACTTCAATATGCAAGATTTATTGTTCATGACAAATAGCCATCATACTTGATTTTAGCTTTCGACCTTGTAAACTGTTTAAACTTGTAAAGAAAATTATGTATACATAGGAATCCCCCGCCCAAGTTTAAAAGTTTTGGAGTCCATTTCCAAAAACGGATCCCCTCCCTCCCCCCAATTTATATGTATGTATGTATATATAAGATATATATGGGAATCCTAAGTATGATTCCCCTCCCCTAACTTTAAAGGTTTTGGTGTCCATTTCCGAAAAAATACACACACACACACACACATATATATATATAACCTATTCTAGGTTACTCAGTTAATTAACCCGTGATCCAGAAGCGTCGTCTTGTTTTTCAAGAATATATATATATATATATATATAACCTATTCTAGGTTACTCAGTTAATTAACCCGTGATCCAGAAGCGTCGTCTTGTTTTTCAAGAAGGGTGATAAAACTCTCTTGAAGAATTATAGACCGATAGCGTTTCTGATAAACGTTTCAGAGTTGTCACAACCAGTATACGTCGCTGGCGTGGCGTGGCGTGACCGGCACATTTTCGACAGGGAAGCTAGTAGGAGGATTCACTTAGGCTGGGCGGCATTAGGCAAGTTAAATCAGGTCTTCACGTCGACGATTCCGCAACGCTTAAAGACAAAAGTCTTTGAGAAATACGTCCTACCCATACCAACATACGCAGATGAGACATGGACACTGACTACGGGATTGGTTGACAAATTTAAAGTTACTCAACGGGCGATGGACCGTGCTATGCTGGGAGACTCTTATAGATAAAATCAGAAATGATCTTATCTGCAAGAGAACTTAAATTACCGACATAACTCGCCAGATTAGCAAACTGAATTGGCAGTGGGTAACATACTCGTATGTTGCAGAACCGATGGCCGTTGAGCAGACAAGTTCTGGAGCAGAGTTCGCGGCTTGGCAAGCGTAGCGTAGGATGCCCTTCGGCCCGTTGGACCGACGACTTGCAAAAAGTCACTGGTGGAGGCTGGATGAACAACGGAGCGGAACGGAAAAACGGAGAACCGGAAAATATCTGGCGTAAAATGGGGGAGACTAATGTCCAACAGTGGACTGCGATAGATTGAATAGAGTGGGAAAAATTTAACCGCCTTTCTTGAAGAAGAGCACCACCACGCCATTGCTCACCTTTGGCGTCGCACCATCGCCGATTCCGGAATTAAAGAGCTTCTGAAGGGTCTTACGCCAGTGCGTGCCCCCTACTTTCAAAAGCTCTGCGGTAAGTCCGTCGTCGCGGGGAACTTTTAACGCTTAAGCTGTTTCAGAGCCATCCTAATCTCGGAAAAAAGCAAGTCGTGAAAAAGTTATCAATTATTGGTACTGATTTTAATCAATACTAATAAATCAAGTTCTATAATGAAATAAGACTACTCGCCTCAGCTTTTTGAAGTCACACTGGATTAAAGGCGTTTTATTTCCAATTTATTTTGTATACTTTCTTTAAAAAAGTGGTCGCTTGATGCAATGAAAGGTGCTAAAATGTTTATCTTAATTTTTTTTCAATTGTAGCTGTACATCATAAAAATTATATAGCTATAAAGCAGCTAAGTTAGCATCAATTAACATAGATAAACTAGGTAACTTTGAAATAATACACTGCTGCCCTAGATAGAGATCGAAGAGAGTTTTCGTATATAGCGTGATTCCTCAGACCGTGGCTGCCTGCGCCTGCTGACCGTGACCTGCGATTCCTGCGGGCGCCTATTTAGATATTTGCAAAAAAAATGTAATGGTTGAGTAACATGCCTTATTCCGCTCCGGGTATCGGTCGAAATTCTATAGCCAGCAAATATCGGCACTTGTACTATTATTTATTCCGTGGGCAAGTAAGGTAAATGATGAGTGGTCCATTAGTCGGTTTGCCGCCCCTAAACCGTGCCGCCCGGGGCACGTGCCCCGTCTGCCCCCCCCCCCCCCCCACTAGATCCGGCCCTGCTATCTTTTAAGTGATCTGTAGCGAAATGGCAAAAAGGGGTATACGACATGTCTGGACAGACATTTTTTTCGAAACTTTAAGAACAATGCTGTAGAAACTGTGATTTCTACAGCAGTGAGAGTTATTTTATTTTTCGTGATTAATAGGGGACATTACTTAGGTTATTGCCTGATAATATAAAATATCCTGTTCCGTGTATTACGTATCGCACGTAACATTGGCGGAATCGTGGAAAACACGATAAAAGCTATAAAACTTGAAAGAAGAAGAGGACATTTTTTGTCATTTAATTTATTATGGTGACAAAATTTTATTTTTGTATTTTAATTTTTCTTACTGAGAATCGAGCAATATCTCGGCGGTATGGCTTCGTTAGTACTCCGCCACTGTAAATAGGGTAACTATTTCTTTTATTCTATTAGTAATAATAAAAAGCAATAATAGCTCTTGTTTTTCTTTTATTTTAGAGTTTTAAATAACATTAACATTAAAATACTCTTATAGCTTTTATTAATACTTAAATTGATAGTTATCTTTGTGTACCCATTGTAAATAAATAAATAAATCAGTCATATATTTATTGCGTATACCATCAATCTACCGGCACATTGTTAGTGAATGTTGTAGGAATATTACTTAATCTTGCTCACTGCACTTTCTGAAACAAAAATACCAATATTTATTCAATGTTCAATTAAAACTAGGTATTTCATACTTTTTTATATTTAAGGAGACAAACAATTGATAGACAGTTATTATTCTCCGCCAATGCTGCACTGCACCCGTCACCAGAGGCTACAGATGTTAGGTCTCTTAAACCCGGTAATTTTACTAGCTACAATGCCCGCATCCCGAAACAAAAAAGTCACACTCCTGTGTCACGGATGATATCTGGCACTGCGGTAGTACCTACTTTGACAACTCAGTATCGAGTATCATAGACTACTAGGTGGTATTGAAAATGATATT
Source organism: Leucinodes orbonalis (assembly GCA_019425675.1). NCBI lineage: Eukaryota > Metazoa > Arthropoda > Insecta > Lepidoptera > Crambidae > Leucinodes > Leucinodes orbonalis. The sequence continues at coordinate 89,486 of PQWD01004454.1, forward strand.
GAGGCACGAGAGACACTTCAATCAGACAGTTGAAAAAAGTGTGTGAGTGATTGTCCTTATTAATAAATAAAAAGTATGAGGTAGACTCCGGGCCAGACGATTTCCTTCTTGCACAGGAACTTTACTTTTCACAGGCTTCCACCAACATGTGGCCATCACCCGTAAATGTTCCTAATTACCCAAGCGCTTTAACTGTATGACTAAACACAATGCCGTTTGTTCCCTGTGTTTGAAAACTTCTGAAAGAGAACCTGATGTACCTATTGTTGTTGGGCAGACATATCGGTCGTCGTAGTCAGTCATGTGCCATACAAACTACTAAGAAATTTTAAACTAAGGTATTATAGGTATAAATGTTAATTGATACTCACCATTGTGATCTCTGGGAATATTGTACTAAGGTTAAAATTGGCGCGCGATGTGGCAGGGAAGCCAATAGACCGATCAATATTTGGGCCAACACTTTGAACATTAGATGGCACCAAATGACTGTTGATAAACTCCGGCTGATATTGCGTCGGCATTTGATTGCTGACGTAATTAGGAAAGCCGAGTTCCTCCGATATCAAATTTGCATGCCTTTTGCTTTGTGTTTTATTTTGCCATAGTATATGGGACGGATCACTCCATTCGTCAACTTCAGTATTTAATTTAGCTCTTTTACTTTGATACTTTTTACTTAAATCTTTTTTCGAACACTCTAATTTGTGTTTTGCTGTCGATTCCCTTCGGGAACTTTTATAATTGGAAGGCACTTTGTCTTGAGAAAACACCGTTGCACTGCTCCTAATTTTCAATTCTTCATATTTATGATTTGTATAATTGCAGTCTGTTTGATTATAGTCTATAAATTCACTAGGAAACGGGGCTCCAGTATAATTGCTGGACATTAAATTACTGCTTCCAGGGCATGAAGTTGGAATAAAATGAGTTAGAAATTGTATTTGTTGTTGAGTTGTATAAACTGGTCCCAGAAAATTGTTGGCTAGCGTAACTATTGTCTGCGTAGTCCAGCATAGATGGAAAATGTGATACTTGTGCTATTGAGTTATCTTGGGTATTAAATTCACTATATTTTTGTGAAGGCACCATAAACTTATTATTGGTATTATCTTGAATTTTCTGTGTACAACTACCCCCACGTATGAGAGACTCAGCGGAATAACTACTCTTTGGCGTTTTGGAACTCTTATCAGACTTGCTGGTTTTATTTTTGCTATTAGAAAATTGAGTCATAGTTTCATAGGCGTTACTTATTTTAGAGTCATTAAAACCGTAACATGGTTGAGGGACTTGGTTCTCTAATCTAGACGACATCGTTTTGCGATGTATATCATTTGAGAAACAAGTTGATGAAATCTGTTTCGCACTGTTTGGTTTTGGCGCATCGATTGTGGGAGCTTGATAACGTGATGACATATCTGAAGAACGGTTCATTAACTGCGTCACCGATAGGAAGTTCCCACAATTTTGTATATCCTGGGTATGAGTTATTGATCTATTGACTCCGTCAATAGTTTTCTTTTTATCGTGCGGACCTAAAGCCAAATCACCAACCAATGTGGGTAAATTTATAGGTGGGGGCTCAATAGTGACTTCCGTTGGCCCAACTTGTCTCGTAGATGGCCACATTTGGAATTCCTCTTGAACAGGTTGGGCTACAAAATTGTGCACAGATATAGGGGAAATAACTTTCATTTTGTTCATGCTTTTTCGATGTGTGACTAATGTGGCTATATGGAGGTTTATGGCTATCCTTGCTACCTACAGCTACAGAATTACAATTATTTTCCAATGGCCTGATTTCGGATGTCATCCAATTTATATGCATTTTACTTGGAGACTTCTTTGTGAATTTCTCTTGTATTTGCTGTTCCACTGTGACGATTGGTGTTTTCAATACATTATGTATGCTGGTGTCACTGGGCCGTTTAGGTTCATAGTGTTTTTCATGCTTCGGTGTATTATTGTTTTGAACAGTTTCTAAAGATAAATAATTTTGATGTTTGGAGGGCACAGATTTAGGAACGTTGTTGTTAGTATAAAAGGGAACTTCTTCTGACCACAGATTAGCGGGCTGAGAATATAAACTCGTTATCGTATCTGAGAAAGAAGTATTAGATTTACTAGATATATTTTCTTTTTTGTTTGAATTTGATACAAGAGGAACGTGAAATTCAGGATTAAATGGATTGTATGTCGTTGTATAAGGAGCAGAAACTGTAGTCAGTATATTATCTTTGCTAAAAGTATTTGACGTTGTGGTACAACTAACAAAGTCAAAACTTTTATGTGACCAACCTAAATCAATGTCATAAGTCAATCTAGAAGAGCCAATTTTCATGAGATTCTCCTCTACATTTGAATAGTCAGGTTTTGTTTTTGAAGTGTATTTTTCCATAGCACATGGATAAAGCCCAAGATTGTTGAAGTCGTGGCTTGAAGAAATACTACTTGTGCTATAAATTTTTAACAGAGCTAAATGGATCAGTTTTGTAGAAGAAATTATTGCTACTGACATAATTTGTAGATTGATTTTGAATGGATTTACTAATATTGCAGTCATAATCAAAACCAAAATTAGTGTCAGATATTGTGCAATTAGTGGATATTAATGATGGCATTGGCAGATTTAAAAATGGATTTTCACTAGTTACAACTGGAATTGTGGATGAAGTTGTAACTTTGTTATTGATTTGTTTGATAAGATTACGTCCTGTATACTTTTGTGGTTCAGATGGTTTAGCTGATGCTTGTAACTTATCAGGGCTTTTCATTTTGATTTCGTTTGGATTTATTTTACTAAAGCATTGTGTATTTTGAGTTGGCACATCATTTTTTCTATGAGTCTCTTTATTAGATGTCTGTAAACCACTATTTCCTTGTGTTTCTTCAGCGGGACTATCAACTCTATTTCCACTAACCAGCGGGAAAGACATTAGATACGCAGCAGTTTTTGGGGAATCAGCTAGCAGCTCTTCTGCTAGCTCAAGACACGCATTACCATCAACAGCACTATCACAAAGCGTTGACTCTAATAAATGGGGCAATTTATTTTCTTTATCTTTATCTGCATTTAACACAATTTTAGATGTTGATGGCTTTTGGTTATTGTTACTTTTCACTGAGCTTTCAGTATTATTTGGCTTATCAGTGCATGATGCGGAAACCACAATTCCCATTTCAAAAGTTGTATTTTTCATCTTGGGTATGGACTCATTCAATTCTCTTTCTTTTGTTACAGGTTTTTTACTAACATGACATTGTTCACTACCGTCAGGCGCAATATTAATTGGGTCTTTGTGAGTAAGATTCTCTTTCACTTTGTTTAGGGCTCTACCTAATTCTTCATTATCTTCTTTATTAGCCATTTCATGTGACTCTTTTTTTTCTTTTTCCGTGTTAATGACAATTTCTTCATGTTTTTCATCATTCATTTCACTAGCTTTTTCTTTATCATCGGTTTTTTCTTTAAGCGTTTGATTGCTATTTTGAGATTTATCTTCAATATTACTTTTGTCGCTTACCTGTCCAATAACTTTCATAGCAGATTTAGCTTTTTTCGTTGTTTTGTTTTTAACGTCTTTTTTAACTTTTAAATTATTCTTCTTACATTTTGAAGCCGACAACGGTCGAGAATATGCTGATATAGGTAAAATATTAACCATCGTGGTTTTAGTAACATCTCCATTACCCCTATTTAATATAGACTTATTTAAAGTTTGTAAGTTTTGATCAACTAATACGATAGCAGGTGGTGCTGTGGGAAACAATAGAGGCCTTGGGGGGAAAATATACTGCGCAGCAGGAAGAACCACAATTGTATTTTCGAGGGCTGAAATTGAGCAAATATATTTTATTTAACATGCAAAATATCAAAACTGATTTCCATTAATTAATATAAGAAAATGTATATATTTTAGTTGTTATGCAACACCTAAGTTAAAAATCTAATTTGAAGAATGTATGATTCTTGATAAATGTAAACAATTAAAAAAATGGTTTATTATTTCATTATTTAGTTTAGTTAATGAATAAAATCCTGCTACATGAACTTACATTTTTTGTCATTAGATATGGCAGGGAACAATTTTGGCAATATTTGAGGGGGTGTAGTATTCAATTTTGCATTTGTAGTTACCACATGTTTTTCTTTTAATGCATTTCTTTTATTTTTCTGTAGATTAACCTTTTTCATATATGTGGTGTCTGAAATTATTTATTTAAATTTATATTAGTACATGTACATGCTTAAGTTATACTTTCATAGAAGAAGAAGACCGGAAAATAATAAAAAAAGCAAATAGATTAATTTACTTTGAAATTTATTACTTTTCACATGATTCTACACTAGAGATAAATTATTATTTGACACCTACGTTTTCATAAATTTATTAATTTGTGGTAAAATTATAAATTTACGAATATCCATTTTCAAGATTCTAAAAGTAAAACATTTCGCTATAATTATCATTATGATACTTACTTGGTTTTCTTTGCTTTATAGTTAAATAAGCTTGAGTTGAAGCTTCTTTTGTGTTAGTTTTCATTTTAATACCTTCAAGTTCTACTTGGAAAGCTAAGATTTCAGCCTCTGAAATTTTATATTTAGAACTGTCATTAAATGTAATATGAATACACTAACCTTGACCAAACTGGTCAAGTCCTTAAGAAGGCTGGGATCTCAAGTCAGTTTTAAAATATAAGTTTCAATATAGTTACAGAGTTTTGTCCTTTACCTACACATAACTTTTAAATAATTTACTAGGATTTTTTAATCTATATTTAAACTGGTGGAAGGGCAATTCGATAAGATTTTGTGATAAACTATCATAGAATTGTATGCCTCTTCCAACAAATGATTTTCCTACTTTACTTCATCTAATTATTAAAATATTTAAAACAAATGAAGATTTTATGGACATAAACAAGATTAAGGTAAATGTATGCTGTTAAAATATTGATTTATTTATATTCTTCCTGAAGTAAATCACATTGTCTAAGGTTACAAATGGCTCGGATGGCTCTTTTTACAAGTACAAACATAGAATTAATATCAGCAGCTGAACCCCACAACAGAAGACCATATGACATTATACTATAAAAATAGCTAACCTGCTGTATCAATACTGTTAAGAGACTTAATATTCTAATTGCATATGCTACTGAGCTAAGTCGACCTACCAGGGCTTCAATAATACAGTTATATACTTGAACATACTGGTGGAAACAATAAATTTAGGTTTTATTCAATTGTTGACTATACAAAACCATACCGGATATGAGAAAGAAGACTTACTTAATTTAGCTTTCTCTTGTATGAAGTTTGTGAGACAGACAATTGCTTTTTGAACAATTTCTACTTTAGGATATTGCACATTTTCCAGATCCTTTCCTGTGGTATCCTCGGCTTTAATGATTTCCTTAACAATTTCTCCAAGTTTAGCAATAGCATCATTAAATTTATTCCGTCTTTGGCGCTCCCACTCTCGAGATCGACTAAAAACAATTGATCGGATTATTATTATAATCAAATGTTGTTACGTGCTGCAATGTAGCATTGCAGCACAATACATTATCTGAGGTATAAAGTCAATTACTATAATTTGTTTATTACCTCGTTCGAGGTTTATTTGTAGATTCCATGTTCCTGCTTTACACGAATATACACCCTTTGTATTACAAAATCATTACTTATTTTAATAAAGTACTGCTTCCATAATGCTGTTTTAATTATTCCTAAATATTTAAAAAATCAGTAATTTTGTTAGAATATGGTTTGACATTCAAAACACTTGACTGACTGTTGGTTCATGGTTGGTTGACTGATAGATGACACTGACGTATTGACGTTCAGTGTTGCCAATAGCTAATAATTTTCAGAACATTTCCAATAAAGTTTTAATCGCAAACTATATTAACGTCCGCGAACTATATTTTGCGTCGGAACTTTATTTACGTCCACGATCTATATTTACATCGCAAACTACATTTGTGGTCGGCCGTCTCGTAGACGGACGCGAAACGATCAAGTCCGCTAACGATCTTGTCCGTGTAATGAATGGAGCGTTGCGAAACTATATTACAATCCCAAAATATTTAGATATATGATTGTGGAGGTGGAGGTTGAGACAACAACCAAACCGAGGTTACTCTCACTTGGAACGAATTCAAGACTCTTAGGCCTGAATTCTAGAACGAAATTCAAGTGTTGATCTTCACTTTAGTAGATTAAGAGTGGAATAGCGCTCTAAACGATAAATAGCACCATCCCTTTTAACTTAATTAATGTAATGAATAAATAAATAAATATAAATATCCACTGACATTCACACAGCGCCATCAAGCCCCAAGTTAAGCGTGAAGCCTGTATTATGGGTACTAAACAACTGATAAATATACATAAGTACATTTTTTAAATACATACATATTATACATAGAAAACACCCAGACCATTACAAACAAACATGTTTATGCACACAAATGTTGTACTGTCCGGGGATCAAACCCGGAACCCTTGGTGTTGCAGCCGACCTCTCAACCGCAACAACAAATGGATCGTTAAAGATCAACGTTGAGTTTCGTTCTAGAATACGGGCCTAAGTGAGCTCTCGTTATTATCCTTTTTAATCTCCTTGACCTCCTGACACAACTGCTGTCCTGTCATTAGTGACAGTCGTCCGTCTCATGTCACATCACTATTCAATAGTGCGTGCGAAAGTCATTCATTCATTGTTTATCATCATATTTCTTATTTATGCTGGTGTGCGTAAATTGTGATTCAATTGTTTTATGGGTTTCCCAATATCATAAAATATCTTATACGTGAATAAAAGTGAATATCTCGTAGCCAAGACTAAGAAATACAAGTTATCGTGTTCCTTCATTATTTCCATACAATACAGTTTATTTGTAAGTACAAATTTACAATTAGTTTTGTTATGTATATATTATTATTTGTGTAGTTTTTGCATCTGTATATAAAAGGTGCGTTTGTTTTAGGCCACGAAAATGTCCTTATATCCGTCTTTAGAGGACATGAAAGTCGACGTAATGGTGCGTGCCCAAATGAGTCATCAGCAGGCTCCATCCGCGCCCTATAATAATTCTGGATATCAACCAGCTGCGCCGAGCGCTCCTGTACATGTTACCCTGCTCTTGGAGAGTACATGGGCTTGGAGTTGTCTTCTGATGTTATTGCCCTAAACATGCCAGAGTATCAACTTCAGACAGTAAGTGTAGTGCTTTCATCACTACTTGAATTTGCTAAAAAAACTTTATCTTGTTTTTATCATACAATCTGATCACATGACAATAATTAATACTTTTTATCCATGTTCCTTTTAGGCAGACATACTATAAAAATAGAAAAGTTAAAAAACACTTAGGTCTTAAAATTATATAATTCAAGATTGTTTTTATTTGTGCTGAATGTAGAACAAAATCAATGATTATTAGAATTGAGTAGTGTATTAAATAGGTTTTGCCAGCGAACAACTTAAGTAAAAACAAGTTTACTTGTACTTGTAACAAGTTAAACCTGTATTAGCGGCTTAAAGAAATAAAAAAAGAAAATAATAAAAAAAAACATTGTTTGCAGGACATATCGACTCTTTTTCTTGAATTCCCCCTCAATTTAGGTATTTTCATACATTGGTTTTTATTTTATCCAAGGTTCATTCAAGCACTGCTGCGAACAACATGGTAGCTCCAGTATCCTACCAGTCACCATCATTGGCTAAAGCAACTGTGACTGGAGCTATAAGACAAGTAGTTCTCTGTAAAGACAAGGATGGAAAATGTGGTCTTAGGCTACATTCAGTAAACAATGGTGTATTTGTATGTTACGTTGCTGCTAACAGTCCAGCTGCACTTGCTGGATTGAGATTCGGAGATCAGATCCTTGAGATAAATAATGTTGCCCTAGCTGGCATGAGCATGGACCAATGTCATGGATTGTTGAGGAAAGTCCCATCAAATGGGATTGTAATGGCTGTACGTGACAGGTAAACTTCAGCTTAGTTTGTTTAATTAACATGTGCAATTTCTAACTTTTACATATAAATAAAATTGGAGTTTACCAGGTAATCTCTAAAATGTCTGGATAGATAGGCCCCAGGGCCTATTGCAATAGGGTGTTGGTCCAAACCAACAGTAGATGTTGTGGCTCTAGTAAATATATATAACTGAAGTTGTTTTCATTGGCACTGGACAGTTGCCAAGACTTCTACTAACAATAAACACTAGTATTATTTTCTTATATTTTTTATTTGCAGACCTTTTGAGAGAACTGTTACTCTTCATAAAGACTCTCTTGGTCACATTGGATTTCATTTCAAGAATGGAAAGATTGTTGGATTGGTAAAGGACTCATCTGCTGCCCGCAATGGTCTGTTGACGGACCATCACATTCTGGAAATAAATACCATCAATGTTGTTGGTATGAAAGATAAGGAGATATCGAAAATTATTGATGACAGTCCATCTGTTGTGAATGTTACAATTATACCATCCTACATATATGAACACATGATAAGCAAGTGAGTTATTTGTTTGTTTTGTATGAACGTTTATTTTATACTAGATAACAAATTTTATTATTTATCTTTGTATGCATAATTCTGTGCGACATTCCAAAAGAGCATTGTATCCTTGTTAGGACAATAACTGGAAATAAAATATAATAAGGTCTCAATAAAACATACTACTAAATCAGACAAACATCAATAGTGAATAACATGTTACAATTTTATTGCGCCAAATAAATAAAGAAAGAAAGACTTTCATTCTAGTGTTTTTTTACTCTTTGAATGACGAAAATATCTTAAGGCATTAGAAACTGTGAAATGTCGAGAGGTCAGCCTATATTAAAGCACTCTAAGGCATACTTAGTTATTAAATACAACACACTTATTAGTTTTACGAATATATTATTTTATTACTAGCAAAAACAAATACTTTTTCAGAATGTCAAAAGATAACTTTCTTCTATTTTCATATTGACAAGTCATCTTTTAAATTCAGTTAAGAGGTTCCTTTTCACAGAAACAATAGATTTTCACTTTTCATTTTCATTTTTCATTTTCATTTTTAATTTTATCTAAAAGTATGATTGGTTTATGCTACTCAAAGGAAACATAGAAAGCAGGAGGTGGTAAGAGGGCCTGCTGTAATATCACTCGACAACTTAGTGTTGTCTACGGCGTGTACAAAAATTTAATTAAGTGTTTTTTTAAAACCTCTGTAACTCACAATGTCTATTCCTTATTATGTATGTATAATTAATGACTGCCACACAATTAATATATTTTTTTGTACTTTGATTAAATTAAGGGTTCTTTCGTATATATTTCTATTTGTTGACGCAACGCAATTTCATTATTTGTAATATGACCTCATATAGAATAAAAAAATAATCATACAAAAATTTAAGTTCATTGTATGAACCACATGAACAATATCTTTTTTCTTTAATTCCAGAATGTCGTCTTCGCTGTTCAAGGAACTGGATCGCACTCCAGCTGTGTAATAAAGAATGTTTTTTTATTTTCTCAGATTTTTACTATTTATATGTAATTGGCACATATTTTTTTAAGTCCCAGCACTTTCACTGGATGTATGTCCCGATATATTGATGGGGTAGAGTATGGATATTAATGTTATACATATAGTCATTAATTAAATTAGTATGTGTCAGATAAAATCAAGTAGTCAGCAAGGGCTGTGAGCAAAGTCATTGGAGATTATTAGAGAACCAAAAAATTAACTCTCGCCATTATTTTTGTTGGATGTATGTTTTGCATGTTTATATAATGGTCTGTCAGTTTAGGTAAATAAATTAATACATCGTTAGTTTATCAGATCCTTGCTTGATCACTCTGAGGAATTAGAACTTCATCACTGAATTAGCAGTTCATTTTTTGTTTATTATGATGGATTGCTGGTTTGATATAAGCCTGTTTTTTTTTTCTAAAACATAACAGACTTTGAACTTTGTACTGTTGATATGGTAAGCTAAGCTGATCTTGTTTTGACCTATGTTCACCAATAGTTATTTTATTATCAACATTCCTTTAAACATAATAGTTTCTATTCAATTAATGTTTAGTTTTTATTTTGCAACTATGTAATAATAAGCCTGTTGTTGCCATTATAATTGACACTAGTAATTATTTAAGATGTGTAATTTTTTGTCTTGTATTAAAATTTGATTAAAATACCAAAAAAATATTAAGTTTATAAAATGTTAAGTAATTTAATAAATATTTATTAGGTATTTAGCACTTTTAAATGGTTAGCTAATTTTGAAATAAATGAACATTAAATTGATAAGCAAAGGATCTGTAAATCAATAAAATGTTGTATGAATTTACATTTTTTAAGTGAATACTTTATTAAGAGTCTCTGTTTAAATTATTACCTTCTTTCTTTACAGTTTCTTTAATCAAAAAAAATATTCATTAATAATTAAATTTGGCAACCCATTTAAAAGTCAGTAGTTAAGAATAATTTATATACATCTAAATTATACAACAGGTTATACATTTACGTTCATAAATAAGTTTGATATTAAGATTTTAATTAATTTGCGTCGTTCTTAATGTAAAAACATGTTCAGTAATGAGTAAAATTAAGTGAACTAATGTCCAATTGCAGTGGCAGATTTAGGAATTTGCCGCTAGTAGGCTAAAAATATTTGCCGCTATAATAGACTAAAAAATTTTGCCGCCTCCACTAACTTTTGAAATTGAATACGTTAGAAATGTTTTTGGTAGGATTACATTAATTCTGAAATTGCAACCTGTGTTTACTGTTTAGTATTATTTTATATACGGATTACGGAAGTAATGTGGACACATATAATTAAGTTTTTTTTTAATTTCTGTAAGCCGAAAAATATTTAGGGTAAATTTGCCGCCCCTCTAAATGTGCCGCCCTAGGCTCCAGCCTACTTAGCCTATTGGTAAATCCGCCACTGTCCAATTGTCTTCAAGCAAAGTTTGAAATTAATTCGAATGATGGTTTTGGAGACCGTCTAACTTTTCACTGTAAGGATCTTTGCTCAGTCCATTTTTTAACTAAACTCTCGTGGTGTCAAAATTAAGTCAATAAACAAATCATCAATTAGTAACAATCTTATTGTCAATATAGGTATTATGAGTATCGTGGTTATTTATAGTTCTAGGGCGCAAGTGGAATACGGTATAATAATAATTATTATTATGCGCGTAAGGACGTGACAACCCCATCGCCCGCTGCTGGTATATCTTTATGCTAGTATCATCGGTGCAGTTAGTCTCCGTCGGGCAGCTCGTGGCGAGCTGTGGACGACACCATTGTGAATGGCGCGAACCTCGATCCCGTACTCCGGGGAGTCTCTGGTCTGCACCTTTGTCTCACCTTTGGTGGACGAAGTGGACCAGATCCCTACCTCCCGCTTGACTTCATTGGCCGTCGGGTGTCGCTAGAGCTATATGCTGGCTTCGGCCCCACACAAGCCTTCCAAAGGACCAAGCCACTATTTGGCCCGTGAATCTTAAGGATTTCGAAAACATAATAATAATTATACCGTGCTCATCGTACGTGTCTCCAAATGTTATCAATCAGTATGTAATATTGTTTTACAAGCCAAAATATTATCAGTATGCTCAGGAATCTTTTAATGTACCTACCTTTATGCGTATAGGTTCTAATTAAATTTTATAATATTTCTTAATAAAAAAGTAAAATTCGAATTGTTGTATTTTCTATGGCGCTTACCATGTTTATATACCTAAATACCAATATTTTAAGCATTTACCTAGCCCATATAAATTAGTATTGTCCTCAAAATGTGACCTAAAAGTCGGCAGCTAATGCTGTTCTTAGGTAATCAACAGAGAAGACTATGAGCGGGTTCTTCAACTCTGCAATAACGCATTTGAACGTTATTGCAGAGTTGAAGTACTCACATTTTACTGCGTGGGACTCCTGATAATGACAACTTCCGCGGCGCCGAAGCCTACAAAGCAATGTTAACCCTTTGACCGCTGCTAACGGATATCCGACAGAAACAATATATTTTGTGTCTGGAATCCTGGTGATAGACAGACATATGTGCGATGAATAAAATATCGTCTGAACGATTGTTCGAAACAACTTTTGGTCAATGAATGATGGTAATCGAAGCCGTTCAAGTCCGTTTAGGTTGATTGCTGCCATTATTGATATTAGGTACCTATGATACCTAAAGTATTATAGATGAAAATACTTAAGATGTTTTGCCTTATTCACGTTTTTATGATTTTTATGATGATACGGTAGGTAATACGGTTAAAGGATTATAGGAAAGATATAAAACGTAGGTACCGAGAAAGATCTGTTTTTTATACCTATAGTTTTAAACGTGATAAATCAAAACACTGTCAATATGCAACTAGTAACTATATTCATTTACATAATCTTTCCGTTAGATTCAAATCTACCACCGTAACATAAGCATCTGCACATCAGTCCACCCACAGACATCCGAATATACAATTAGACTGGACAAGCCGCCAAGTTTATAGGCAGTCCCAATGTCGCAATTTCTTTTCGGTTCTTACCTGTGAAAAGTTATTATATTTCTTGGTAAATTTACTGATTCATTGCGATGATGGCATGTTACATTGCACAGGATGGCATTTTGGGACAAAACGGTAATTTCTTCTAATATTCGTGCGTCTTGACTCGTCTCACAGAGCGTAAACTGGCAGCCAGTGTATGCTCGTTGAGCTTACATTTGTCGCACTTAAAAACGCGACTTGCCCCATCTCCTGTATTGGGAATCTGTGAGTCCACCGGTCCACTCAATCACGGAGATCACAATTGATCCATTGTGTAGATACCCTTAATATCTACTTATAAAGTCTTGTCTAAAAATATGTCCGACTATCAGAGAGCTAATTAGACTATCATATTATTTGCTTAATAAATATTTTATTTTAGGCAGTGATTCTAAGAGCTCGGCGACAAAGCTTTATTTATAGATCACTGTAGGATTAAGCGAATTATGGGACGGGAGCAGAGTACTGTTGGAATGTGTATCTACATAAATGTAATAAGTTATAGACCTTCATATTTGTTACATTTAGGTACAACAATTATCTAAAGTGGAACGTATAACGTTACATCTACCTGCCTGTGGTTAAACGTGCCTTTTGTGTTGTGTGACCAGTGATTTAGTTTTTAATTCAGTATCTAGTTACTCAAATAATAAATTCATATTATTAATAATTAATTAATGTTATTTATAATAAATCCATATTTATCTTATTGCATAAACTTTAAGTTGAATTTATTTACATTATAATAACTAAACACACTTAGGTTTTGTTAAAAAATAAATGACGAACTTAGACCAAAGCAAAATAATTTTACTATTTAAAGCATTTTATCGTTCATTAAACTATTATTTCGAAAGGGTTGTGGAATGTCCAGTTAGGTTTCAGCACAATCTCGGGACACGACCATGATTTTGGAACGAAGAAACTGTCATTATCACTTGGCGGGCAATTCTTGCGCGCAAAGTACTCCATGGGGTAAAGACTCCAAAGGATTCCTGAGAACAAAAAATAATTAAACAACAGTTTACGCTCGGCTATAATTTAGTCATGTCACTTTCCTCCGCTGAAGTTACCGACATCATAAACAATTAAACAACCAACGTGCTTTTAAAATACTATGTTTTAATTAACACTTATGTTGTGCTTACCTATCAATTTCAGGGCAAAAATCAATGACAAAAATAAAGTATAGTTAATTAGTTTTAGACTTGTTGCGGACAAAATTACAACAAAGAGGTTTTCAATTATTTTTCTCGAGATAACGTTCGATAAACCTCCCGTTTATGACGCATTAACCAGAGTAGGTACTTAATAGATAAAAAGTGATAAAAATGTTCTCACCGTTCCCAAAGAAGAATGATAGCCACATGATCAAATTGAACACGTTAGGGAATCGTCTTCCGCTGTTAGCTGTGAGGGGAAGCATCAGCAGGCCGAGGACACCGAACTGGATAAGCAGCACTGGGTAGAAAAACCCAAATGACAGAGACAGCACAACTTCGTGCGCCACTGACGAAACCTGTCATGAAAGGTAAAAAAATGGTATTTAATCCTTTGACCGCCCGAGGCGCCTTAAAGCGTCATAAACAATAGATTTTTCATTCAGTCTGGATTCCTGGCGGTCACTGGGTTAAAAGAAGAAGATATATTTCCTTTCTTCAGTGTTAGAACATTATCAAGTTATTGTACCTACGTAATGATAGGACGCTGGTTAACAATCGCCAAATTCAATGAAATAGGTCCTACCAACTTAAATATAATTCTATTTCTACTAACTTAGGATCAGTTAATATTGTTACTAACAAAAAAATAGTCTTGTTACTTGAATAAAATTAATAAAGTTTAGTTAACTTTATTATATACAAAACAGGGTTTTTACCTACTTTATCTCAAATATTTGTTTATCTCAAATAAACAAAAAATGTGTGGGCACTATTTTAACATTTTGTACATCGAACCCCAACACTGTTATTCCATAAATTTGTCTAGGAAAAGGTGAGATGGAGGTCGCAAAGTTCATGAGGGTATAACAACTTTTAGGTCACATATTGTGTTTTGGTAGGTACTTCAATCAGATCATAGACATATTATGAGGTAGACAGACTGTATATTGAAAGGCGGTGTCTAATTTTTGTTAGTGTGCAGTTACAGATTTGTATTAGTGTGCGTCACTAGGGATGTGACCTTGGCATCGAACATATTGCTAGAATTAAGCCGGGCGTCGTCGTCGCACCTGCAGAATTAGATGATTATAAATTGTGTTAAAAATAACATGGAGTCAGATACAGCAACGCTGTTAATTTTATCTACAACAAAAATTAAAAATAAAGCGTTACCATAATAAATTTAATACGCAAATATTTTGAAGTTTGGTCTTCCTGGGTTAAAAATTAGATGATGTTGGAACAAATAAAACAAAATATTATTGGTAGGTATTAATAGACTATATTATATTTTTACGGTAAATAACAAATTTTAAATAACACTCACAAACTCAAACTTAAAAATTATTTTATTTAAAAAATATACTGAAAGCCTCATTATCATTTTTAAAGACCCATACATACCTACATTGATAACCCACAATAGTGGGTATCATGAAAAAAAGTTTCAGTTTAAAATATGCGACCTAAAAACATTTTTTTTTCATGATTTGTTGTTAAAATTATAATGTGGATTACAGAACACAAATATGTTCTTGCAAAATTATAACAATATTTTTATAGTTTTTAAATTTTCTGAGAAAAGTTGATGTGATATTCGGACAAACATACAGACATGACGAATCTATAAGGGTTCTGTTTTTTGCTGTTTGACTACGGAACCTAAAAAGAATTAAAAAGTATTTTGAATCTACCACACCGGTTCAAAGATTTGATTATATTAAGAAGACTCTGGCAAGAAACTCAGTAAGTAGTTATTCAATGGCCATTATCAATTTGCAATTGTTTTTGCCCTTATCAGATATCTACAGTGAGTCAGCAATTCCTCAAAAAACATGATTTCCAACTATGTGAAATTAATAAAATATCTTTTTTAATATTAACAAGTTTGACTTTTTCTCTAATATTTGAACTACGCCTTACACTTTTTACCCATTCTTCTCTGATTTGTGGACATTTCGGGAACCTAAAAATTCAATAATTGTATAAAAGAAACTGTTAAAGAAATACTATCGATGGAATTAAATTCTATGTTGAGTACATCACTATGTTACATCTTTAAATTTTCATGCATAATATTAATTGTTTTAGACGTAATTTCTACAATTAATACAAGCTAATGTATGTCTAACATTATTTAAAGTCTACTACTACATGTTTTTATCCATAAGTCTCATTACAACTACGTAATATGAATGAAATGTCGTCAAATATTTACTTATGAAATGATAATTCCGGGTCTTTTACTCCTCCTTTGGTGGTTCTTGAAGAACAATTTACCGCAGAACACGACATTTTTCTACGTTTACTTATTTCTTTTCAAAATATTTATTAAAATTATGACACTTTGTAAACAATTTGCACGACAGCTCGTAATGTTTTGGCCTCTTTGGAGGCCACAAAATGACACGTCGTCAGAGTTGTCAAACGTCTATCAACCGTCTCTTCTACTCGTAACTAGGATTCGTGTGATAGACAAAGATACATGACGTGTATTGCATTACAATGATATAAGAGCGGCAACGTCTTATGACTACATCTAGTACATGCTTAATCTAAGAATCAGATGAATAAAATAATTTGTCAATTTAGTAATTTGACCGCTCGAGTTTTAAGCAATTACTAGAAAGAAAGTATTTATTGAAATATAAATATAACATTAAAAAACCTACAGCAATATACAAAATAAAAAGATTTTAATCTCAAATAATATAATGTATAAATACTGAAACAAAGTACAGTAAGTATAAAAAAATAACAAATGTAATATTTATGTCAAAAGGACCCCGTCTCAGCGGATGCTGCCGTATTTTGTTAGGTATAATTTATTTTAAGACCAATCCTAGTTTTTAAGAAACACGACAGCGCTGGTTTTCTGATACTCTTGCATATCAATGACTATGCATTTGACAACAGAGAAGCCAATTAGCAATTATTTAAATGTAGTTCATCAGAACATACAAGGATTCTCTGGCAAAGACCTAGAAGTAGGGTTATTCTTAGAACATAAAAATGTACATGTATTATGTCTTACTGAACACTGGATAAGGCAACATAATTGTTATATTAATATAGATAATTATAAAGTTGGTAGTTTGTTTATGAGAGTGTCTGCTATTAGAGGTGGATCACTTATACTATTACAAGATAATTTAAAATTTAAAGAACGCAAAGATATTGTTGAACACTCTATTGAGCGAACTATTGAACTTTCCTGTATAGAGCTTGAGCAGTTTATTATAGTTTGTGTATATAGACCTCCATCTTCTGATTATAACTTATTTGAGACCACTATGGAGGAAGTTCTAAAAAAGGTTTGTAAATCAACCAAGAAGGTAATTGTATGTGGAGATTTCAACATAAATATTTTAGAATCGTCGCATAACTCTGTCCAGTTTATTAATTTGTTTAAGTCTTTTAATTTAACCTATCAATTCGCTGAGCCTACAAGAGCTACTCCTACTACAGCTACCTGCTTAGATAACATTTTTTGTGAAAATATTATACTTCAAAAATCAATAATTAATTGCTTACAATCAGACCATAGTGGACAGTGGGCACAATTTGAGCACTGTCATGTCTCTAAAAATATAGATATTGTTTATAGGCCAGTAAATAAGAACCGAATTAATAGATACAAGGCTCTTGTTGACCAAAAAATTTCTCAATTGCATTATAATGTATCAAATATAGACAGTTTATATGAAAACTTATTTAATGTTATCAAAAGTACCTATGATTGTATATTCTTAACAAAATCAATTAAAGTAAATAATTTTAAATCCAAATTCTGTGATTGGGCGACACCAGGCATATATAAAAGTAGAAATATACTTTTTAATTTATATAACTTGAAAGCTACATCTTCGGATCCAATATTTATTGCCTTTGTTAGAAATTATTCAAAAATTTTTAAAAAAGTTTGTCACACAGCCAAGTCGATCTATTTGCGTAACAAAATAATAGGTTCTGGTAATAAAATTAAAGCCACTTGGAATATTATTAACAAAGAAACATGTAAGAATAAGAGTCGCGATAATAATTTCTCCATTAAAATTAACGATAATATTGTTAGCGCGGATCTCGAAGTAGCTAGTGTATTTGAAAATTATTTTACCAATATTCCAATTGAAACAACCAGCACTTTAAATTCAAGCTCTTCCATTGCTGGCTCTCTTTTGACATCTAGTGTTTCTGAATGCAAAAAAATTTTAGCTTTAAGCACATAACTCCAGACACAATAACCAAAACTTTCAAGGAATTAAATATTAAAAAAACAGAAGATCTATGGGGTATTTCTACTCATATCATAAAAGTAATTATTGATAGTATTGCACCCCATCTAGCATTGATATTTAATACTTGTGTAGATAAAGGTCTCTTTCCAAATTTAATGAAATACAGTAAATTAATACCATTATTTAAATCCGGTGATAAAAGTGATCCATCTAACTCAAACTCAAAAATGTTTTATTCAAATAAATCATTACATGACACTTTTGAATCGTCAAGACGTTATTTTTGAATGAATCTACCACGGTTCGGGAGGTTGTTATCTACCGAGAAATACCGGCAAGAAACTCGTGTAGTTACTCTTTTCAAAAAATGGGTTTACAATGTTCTCATTTCGAGTCAAAATTTATATAATACTATTGGTTTTTACATAGCTGTAATATGTCTAATTTATATATTCTATATTATCAACCTAATTACATATATTTTTACTTGGAACCAATGCGAGCACATTAAGACCAAATAATGTTATCGGCTAAATAGTCGTTAACACAGTAATATCCTTTTTTCAAAAGGGTACTTTTTAATTATAGCTTTAAACTTAAGTAAGGGAAGATCGACAATATGTTGTGGTACTTTATTAAAATACTTTATACAATTACCAACAAAAGATTTACCCACTTTGTGTAGCGAAGATTTGGAACAGCAAGTTTGTTTCTATTTCTAGTTTGAGACTGTGAAGATCACAGTTTTTATCAACATATGAATATTTTTACGCACGTACATTAAATTCTCATAAAATATTGTGACGCTACTGTCATTATACTAATTCTTTGAAAGTTCTTTAAGAGAATCACGGGTTTAAGTTGGTAAATAGCGCGAACTGCTCTTTTTTGCAGTACAAAAATGGTTTGTATGTCAGCAGCTGCACCCACAGCAACATGCCGTATGACATTACACTATGAAAGTAACTAAAATAAACCAATCTTGCTGTTTCAACATCTGTCAGAAGTCTTATTTTCCTAACCGCATATGCCGCTGAGCTAAGTCTTCCAGCAAGAGATTCAATATGAGGTCCTCACTGAAGTCTATTATCAATACTTATTCCAAGAAAAACAGTTGAACTAACAAATTCTAATTTTTCATTATTAAGAGTGATATTGTTTCTACTTGTCTTACATTAGGCATACTAAACTTAATACATTTTTTTTTAGTATTCAACAATAATTATTTACTGTGAACCAATGCATTACCGAGACAGGGCACTATTTGCCTCGTCAAATGATTCTCTATGTCTATCAACGTTAAAGATTAGAGAAGTGTCATCAGCAAATAGTACTACGTCTGAAAGATTACTACAATAGTAAGCAAGATCGTTTATGTAAATAAGAAAGAGAAGGGGACCTAATATTGAGCCCTGAATGGAACTCCCATGCGCAGCAGGGCACCCGAGGAACATTGACCATTAACACTAACTTTCTGAATTCTACCAGAGAGAACTTAGCTAACTAACTTTAGGCTTATATCTATTTTACCTGCATTAAGGAAACTATTTGAGAAAATTATATTCAATCAGACTTGAGACTACATAAAGTAGGTAAATCTTTTATAGGAAGACGTATAAAGTTTTTCAATAAGGTACCGCAAAATATTGTCGATTACTTTACACATGTTTAAAGCTAGAATAAAAAACCACCTTTCTAAAAAAAGGTACTACACTATTGACGAATATTTATGTGATAAAAATCCGTGGTCTTAAACTGCTCAGCTATTTCAGTGTTTATGATATATTGTTACATTAAGGAAAATGAAAATGTTTTTAAAAAAAGGCTATACTGTTGAGTTTCTTGAGTGCTTCTTTCTCAACAGGCCAAACCACTGAAGCGCTTTTTTTCAAGCATCAAAACTCATATTTTAATTTAGTATTTAAATCGTTTTTTATATTTTTTGTATATTATTTGACGTTCATAATTGCTTTTTGTAAGCCTTATTTGAAATAAATGTTTTTGACTTTGACTTTGATAGGGCCTAGGTGATGATAGCCCTTTACCCATTGACATTACTGCGATTAAATAAAATACTCGTTAAATGCGATTACTAAAATTAAATTAATACTTCTTCATATTTATCATTATAAAGCACAAAAAATAACAGAGATAAAATATGAAAATAGATACACATCCAGTACTTATAATATATAGGCATATACATACACATACTACCAAATGGGAGTTAACAACAACACTGAAACTGGGCACACCCGCCATGTAGGGTCACAAGTTTACACAAATCGTTTCTAAGATTCGAACGCTTACCTCGCGGATACAATGCAATACGATTTAGTATAACTGTACTAAGTTCCGCTAAAAAAAATTTTTTTCTCTATCGTTTTTTAACTTCCTACCTTGAAAACTGCGATTAGTTCCATATGAATTTAGAGTTAAAAACGTCTTACGTCCGTCTCCAGGTACTATCTATCACCATACCAAATTTTATCAAATCCGTCCAGCCGTTTAGGCGTGAAAGCGTAACAAGCAGAGTTACTTGCGCATTTAGATTAATTATTATGGATTGTTTTTACCGCTTAACATTCCTATAAAAATATATAGTTCGCTGGTCGGCTTTAAGAGAAATGCGAAATGTGAATAACGAAAGAGGCTCTGGTCATTGGCAAACATTCAGTGGACCCGGAGTAAGTTATCGAGGAGCCTTCTTTGATAACCTGGGCCAGCAGTAGCCATTACAGGCTACTGCTGCTGGCTAAATATGATAACGAAAACAAATTAGAAAAAACTGGCAACCAGCGTCGTAAGCTCACATTGAAAATTCAAATGCTACAATAGAGGTTTTCGAAGAAAACAAACTGAGAGAAAGCAGTGAGTTTTATAGCTACAGCGTACCAAGAAGGAATGAATTAATAAGTTGGTGTGATTGAGAGCGAACGCAAGTAACCTACGTCTTATTTGTGTTCCGGAGTTACCAGGTAATTTTTGTACCAAATTTAATTAAGTGGAAAAATTTAATACAAATTCTTGTAACATTATGTTCCGACACGCCGACCTTCAGAAAATGCTTTCTGAAAAATGTTCGCGCTTGTTTTTCTTTATTCATACGTTTTCTTACGCCGTGGCAACTTACAGGGTTGGCTACGATTTAGGAAAAATCTCATTTTTTTATTCACAGTCATTTAAGAAGGTGGAACTAAGAACTGAATATTCCGTAAGGTAATAAATATATTAATATAAAAAATAATATTTGCCTTTGTAACTTTTAAATACATAGCTTATATAAAAGGCTCTCTTAGCTGGCTCGGTACCGATGAAGAGATATTATCTACTTGAAACTAACAACTACTAATAATATGAAAGAATTTTACATTCTTGTCAGTTTCATTGAAAATGGCTGGGGAAATAGGTAAGATTGAAGTGCCTACGAAGTTGACCTCAAACATTATCAATCGCAGTAGTTACACTACCTACTTAACACACACAAATATATGACAACTTCATTTAATTTAATTTTAATTTCATTATGTAAAATTAAAAAAAATATAAACATGTTTGACGACCCATTTGGTTGTGGCGGTTGAGACGTCGGCTACTAAACAAAGGTTCCGGTTTCGATCCCCGGGCAGTACAAACATTGTGTGCATGAACATATCTGTTTGTATTGGTCTTAGTGGTATCTTTGTATTTACAAAAAAACATGTATTTAAGTCTGTTTATCCGTTGTTTAGTACCCGTAACACAAGCTTCACGCTTAACTTGGGGGTAGATGGCACTGTGTGAATGTCAGTAGATATTTATATTTATGTCTGGTTATGGTTAATCTTTATAATAAAAAAATGCATCTTCATCACTGCAGCTCCTAAGCCAGGATGATTCTGTTTGGATCTATTGACTTCTTAGGTCAGTCTTCTTTTTTGCCTTACGTAAGGGGATTCACCAATTATTAACAGGTCACTCTTTTCTTATTTGGGACTTAAAAATGTTTTTAAAATATAAGGGGTTTCAAGAAGTCTACGTTAAGCTAAAAAGTTAAAACGATGTGGCAACCCTATTTGCTGACGTCATCGTAGCCTGTGTATATGCAACGTCATAGTCCATAATGGCGCGGGTTAATACAATTTTGTAAATGGATACTTTAACCCATTGTGATATTAATAAATGACGATTGTGGTGATTATAGTCGAGGTGAACGACGTGCTCACCAGTTAGTCGCTGTCGTTTGATTATTAACACTTAGTTTAAGTGTCATTTTAGTCGAGACTATTTCTTTTATCGCTCGTTGATATATGTGAATTTATTATTTTGGTGTGATTAATGGATTTATAAACTAATTGATAAATTAAAAAAAACAAAATATTTATTAAGATATTTTTTTTTTTTAAATTATATTAATTATTTCGTCCAGACAAAATATATTGGTATTCCTTACGACTTACTACAGAGAAACGCATTGCCTGTCGCTTCCTAATAGTAATAAGATCAGGAATAGGTAGGATTCTATCCTGCCTATATCAAAGTATAGTGGTAAGACCGAAGACGCGATAATAAATCTAGAAACGGAAAGTAACTGTGACTTGGATCCCACATAAGCTGACGCTTGTTTAGGAAGATATTGGCTGCTCAAATTGTTCCGCACGGAAGTCTTTAACGGCTAAACGGAAATCTTAAAGGTAAAAAGTTATCAAGTTTTTCTTCAGGCATGCTCGAATTTTTAAAATTTTACATCAAATACACTAATCTCACCAATTCATACGGTGTTCTCAATATTCAACGTGTGCTGCACATACAAACAATTTAGATATAGATAGCAGTCGGACGTTATTACAAAAAAGAAATGATCACGTCATAATTGTACATCTATTTGATTTTCATAATATTTATTTCAACACTTGGCATCATCAGCCTATAACGACTCACTACAGAGACAGGCTGAATGTTGGGCCGTAATTATAGGTAAAACGCTCATTCGAAATAGGTGTATGTGTGCTATCACTGTAACATATCACAAATCTATACTTTTTACATTATTGATTTCATACCCAAAATACCCTGGTACAAGACTTTCATACAATCTTATAAACAAAATATATACTCATAGCGGAATGCGTGTATTGCATATCAATATGCCGGGATATTTCAAATTCCGAAAATGTTGCTGGATGCCTCAGACTGCGAGAGACTATTGAAATTTTAAAGGGGGAGCTACAAGCAATTTAATGAAAGCACCCATCTACCTTTAGCTATACGAATAAGGCCTTGAATTCCTAAACTTTCATAAAATATGCGCCTCTTTGTGTAGTGTTAGCGCACTGCTATCGGTTCGGCCGTACGATGTACTTTTTAAATTATTCCACTAATATTTTATTTAACTTATCTCAACTCAAAGTCCTTTTGGTAGAGTTGAGCACCTAGTGTTTTTTTTCAAACTTTGCATCAGGCATTACGAGTATGTACGGGTATGGCTATAATGATTATGATATTGTCATGAATGTGACCATTTGAGATTACATTTTATGATATTTATATTTGTGAGAGGATATGGATATGAGGATCGCTATTGAACTTGTGAATGGACCATGGTCCGCAACTGGTTCAGTGGTTACGGCACGGAACCCCATATTCAAGCAAGTCATTTGAAAAGCCCCCAATGCATTTTTATCGCTCCAAAAACTTTATTTGCATTCCAATACAATTATTTATTGTTATTAAAAGTTTCCAACATAGTTAGTCTTGACAGCATAACGCTGTTTCCTTAATTACTCCCAAACCAGACTTTGAATCCAATTAAGCCTTAGTATACTATATATAACAAAGGGTGAGATTAATAGTATGTCATCATTCATTTTATTCGCAACGTATAGCACACATTATTTATTATTATTAACTCGAAATGTTAAGAATTTATTATGTTGCAGATGAAATTACCTTTCAATTTGCATGTTCCTACGCTCGGTTTCGTGTTATGGGTTGTCTGCGCGCCTCCAAATGAGTAATATAACGGAGAATCCTGAATTTACCATATTATATGGATGAATGGTAGCTAAGCCTTAGATTTTACACTTATTTTCAATAATCCTATTTTGTTGACCATGTCATATCTATTTAGCATATGGAAAATCGTCCGAAAAACAAGAAAAAAATAAGAAGATAGTATCTTAAATGTGATATCGGAGGCCAAATGTAATCTATTATTCCTTACTTGGCATTCAAATGCGTCCAGACCATAAGGCGATAATAGACTATACAAAAAATATAATGTAACATTGCAAGAGGTAGTCGGTAGAGCGTCGGTGGCTCAATGGTGTGGACTGTCGCCTTCCTACCGGAGGGCTGAGGTTCAAATCCCGACACGTACCAATATTGTACTTTCGAATTTTCGAAAATATAATGTACATTATCCGACGCTCTTACGGTGAAGGAAAACATCGTGAGGAAACCTTCATGCAAGCCTGCGAAGAGATTCGAAGGTTGTGTGTGAAGTCGTCCAATACGCACTGGGCCCGCGTGGACGACTAAGGCCTAACCACCCTATATGGGTAGGCTCGTGCCCCTCGGTGGGGACGTTTAATGAGCTGATGATGATGAGAGGTAGTCAAGATATGAACAATTGCCTTGCAATCAATTCGAACCAATCACCCCAGATTCTGAAACTAGAAGCATATTTTTAAGGCTGAGAGCCAAAAAATTTTAAGCCGCGCTTCAGTTTTTATACAAAAGTCCTATAACAAAATGATTATACCTACAATGTAATTATTCTATGCTTTGATTGAGGAGTTTTCACATTTTTGTTAAAGCTGGAACTCGGCAATCAGGTTCGGATTCAACGAAGCACCGCTTCAATTTTAAATCGTGAATAGTTTGCACTTCTGTAATTTTATTGACTGCTTTTTGCTTTGTTTTTTTTATTATTATTTGCTGGTGTGCTGTGAAATAAGTTAGGTATCTACTATGAGTAAGTAGTTTCTTCTCATCTATACTAATATTATAAACTATACTAATATTATAAAGCTGAAGAGTTCGTTTGTTTGAACGCGTTAATCTCAGGAACTACTGGTTAAAATAAATTGATTTGAAAAGTAATTTCAGTGTTAGAGAGTTCTTTTATCTAGGAAGGCTAAAGGCTAAGATAATCGTCTCATTCAATCCTATACTTCTCTGTCATGATCTAGCGTATCACTTAGGTACCATCATGGGAGCGAACTGACCGTCATGATAACAAAAAATAACAAGCCGAAGTACTATTCTCTTTTCAGGTTCTCTCGATTTACAAACATTGAAAAATACGGATTTAAATACGCTATTTCATAGCGGATATTAAATAGGTGCAGGTGTTTTAAAATTTTATCGAAGAAGCACAGACCAGTGTGTTTCTTTTTACGGGTGGTACTCACAATGAACACGACGAGTGTGGAGATCATGCGTCCAGATCGAGGAGCTAGCGGCCGGTAGATGTAGTCGCGCAGCCATGAGTGCACGACGCGGTTCCAGGCTCGGTAATACCGAGAAAACTGCGACATAGTCCACCAGTCCTAGAACAAGTTATTAATGGCGTGATTTGATAGTAATGTATATAAATATTTTGAATTTTGGAAATGTATTGTACCGAAAATAATGATCTTTTATGCTAAATTGAATCTGAGACTAAATAAGCAAATATTGTGATGGACTAAAATAAAATAAGTTACTCAATTTAAAACAAAAAATGCACGGCAAACTAAGCTATAGACGTTTCAGTTACTAATTGATCTATGGAACCAACAATTTTCATTTTCAGCTTATATCAGAAGACTTTATATTGTTTCCTATTGATCCAATTCACTATCCATCCAGTAAACATACACGCCACGGGATATTTAATTTAAAATTATTTATATACGGTTACTCGTGGGGCAAATAGATCTATGTACCTTGAACATTAGGCAATTCATCTTACGAAAGCTTTGTTTGTTCGACAGTTTATCAAGGGACACGTGCCAGATTTTATTTACTTATAGAGGTCATGTTTACAAAGACTCGACAATAGAATATATTACGCAATTCTTGGCGAAGTACACGCGCATTAGTATTAAAACAAAGTGTTCTTTCTAAGAATCTTCGAGAATATAATTAATACAATAATAAGTTGAATTGTTTAGAAAACATTGATAATTGATCGCGAATCATTTATCTGAGCACGTGCAGCGTAAACAGGAAAATAGTGATA
The DNA here is from genome assembly GCA_019425675.1 of Leucinodes orbonalis. Taxonomy (NCBI): domain Eukaryota; kingdom Metazoa; phylum Arthropoda; class Insecta; order Lepidoptera; family Crambidae; genus Leucinodes; species Leucinodes orbonalis. The sequence goes on from PQWD01004454.1 coordinate 115,677, forward strand.
AAATGTACTTTAATTAATTTTGTAATCAATTTCGTACTTTTAGTAGAAAACAGGCGTAATATATATTTTTTTATTTACATACCACTATGAATATAGTAATTGTATGTTAACTGTACTCGTGAATACAATGTCATAATACTAGATTTATTGTTTCTCTATCACTGACACAAAAAAATCTTAAATACCTAGTATTCAGCTCAGCAGACAAGAACGTTACCATGAACTAAGCATATTATTTTGAGGCTAGCAACATATATATATGTTATTAAGGGTAGACATATAACTTAGTTGGGTACATAGAATAGAAAAAAAAACGATTGTAAAAAATAAATATTATCATCTATGGGTACTTACATATATGTATGTACATCAGTCTATATATGTGTGATAATGAAATTAGGTATTTATTTAAAAATTTAAAACAAGATCGACTAGTGAAGATAGATTTTTTTTTTAATGATTTCTAATTAGTTGATGTTCTTATTAATTAGATATAGTATAAAACCGCTTTGAAGTTCAAAGTATTCTAAATTGTAAGTGCGTACGCTCTAATTATGAAGCAATAGAAGATCATTAGAACGGCGTTTCGATTTCATCGATGTTGCAAATATGTAATGAATATTTGAATTGAGAATATATACATTAACCTCGTTAGCGCTGAGAGGCATCCATCAGAAATTTATTATTTATCTAAGATCAGAAATCACGAAAATATCATAAGAAATACTCTTAGGAAATCACGAACATGGAAATATTCGGCTTTATCTTCTCTTTTTTAATAATGTTTGTTATTGAGTGATAGTATGTAAAAGAAATATGATACAATGGTACCTATCATACAATGGAGAACGATCCTAAATGAATGTATTTAGGTTATGAAGTTCCTCGAAAACAATCATTGCAGACTAGAAGTTTTTATGTTCTAGTGATAAAGTGCAAAGGCTGAAGCTTATTAGTAATGACGAGACCATCGTTTTTCATCTTAAATGTATAATCCCCTTTTTTGTCTTACGATTTTGACGAGGTAGTCGTGTATGTCAGTTTAGTTGATTGCAACATCCTACTATAAAAGTTCAATGGAGTGTATTAGATTAACACTAAAACTCTCAAAAGAGCATTTAAATTACTGAAATAAATCATCCTCGTGGTTTGTAATTTTTTGTCAATATTACATCGTATATTGCATTATATTACTGAGTTTGACTTACTCCATTATTAGGTAATGTTGCTTTTTTTCTGAGTTGACATTATGACCTCACATGTATTTTAATGACATTCTCACATTATTAATGATTCCTTTTTAAATTTGAAACTGCATTAAATTATAATGAATCTTTACAAAATTAGAAATAAAATAAACTTCGCGCTCGACTTGGCGGGGGCACTGCCGTGCCCCAGATAAATGGCATGATGACGAAACATTTGCACATCGATAGATCGATAAAACATGCATGTTGTCACCAATTAGTTCATAAAACCTGAAAATTCTATTGACCATGTTTTATGCAAAATAAATGTTTTATTCTTGATTATTATTTATTGTGTAAGACGTCAGTTCAAGTGCTTTTTTGGCATAAGTTTCCTTTTTCTTAGTTAAAGATATTGTTGTGTACTGAATCTAGGGGAGTCTGAAGATTTCTGAATAGTGATAGCGCGTCTTGTAGTCAGAGTGCGCTCATTAAACTTATATACACCTCCATAGCTTTTCTTAATTACAAGAACCTACTCAAATGATGTCAGTTTATATTTATAATGATTATGTGCACGTCTGCCTGCCAGTCACAGTACTTATCACCGGGGCTTCAGTATTGTTTTGGGTGAGTGCCTTTCATTAGTTGGCTACTGAGACTTACATTCGGTTATATGGATATTACTGATGTACTACGGATTACTTCATAAAAAGCCTATCGCCCAAAATTTCAGTAATTCGGCAAAGGCATTAGCCAGGCATGCAGAAGCAGTAGAAGCCGCAGAGAAGGAGATCATCAGGCAGCACACATGCAACATTCCGCGCATAACAGTTAAGTCCAGCTTCCACCTTAAAAAGATTTAAAAAATCTCAAAAAACTCGAAGTGTTGTTTGTAATATTAAAAATACCCGTTTTTTTACTTCATGCATGTTATATACGGAGTTTATACACAAAACTACAATTTTAATTTTTTCATGTATGTCTGTTTTTCCGGGTAATCTATGAAATGCTCGACTGATTCTACGGGAATTGTATTGGCAGGTCGCTGATGTTAAAAGGAAAAAGCTTAGGCGACTTTTTTGATAAGAATAAAATTAATACAAAATATAAAAAACTTTTCATTTCAAGAAAATTATTTACCCTGAGTTATATCCTAAACAAACTATCACAACACATTAATTCTACTGATAGGTGGTTTCCGAGGTGACTTCGTACAGTTTGCAAGAAGTCTGAGGGACAGTTTCCCTGAATATACGTCGGTCCCAAAGACATTTCGCTAATTGGCCACAGAAAAAACCCATCCCAACAATCATAGTCACCCGCCTCCGCTGATGAGGCCAACATAAATTATTTTCTTTGGATAAGGGACGTATAATGTGAGCGGCTACAAATGATTTCATTAATGTGAATATTATGATATTATCGATAAATAAAGTATAACAACTTGTTAAATAAAATAATTTGTGACAGACAGTAACATGTAGATAAGTCCTCAACGGGTTTAAAGTGTTACAAAGGTAAAAACTAGAAGTTAATAGTTCTTATTGATGTTAGTCTAAAATCTGTTTCTACTTGGACACATATTTTTATGTATGTTTACTTTAAGATGGCTTATAGAACACAAACCTTAGTTTATCCTAAGCCTTAATCGCTTTTGATATCATGAGAGGCGAGCAGGTAAAGTTATTTATTAATATACCAGGTGTACCTAATTACTAGGTAAAATGAGACAATATCAGGCGTCTCGGGTTGAAGTACAAAATCTACCCATATTTTTGGTTTTCTTCAACATTAGACCTGCAATGAGCAGTTGTTACATTATTGAAAATGCTGTCTTCGATCCCAAAAGATAGTAACAAACTTTATTTTAGTAACAACATAAACTTTATCTATGTTAGTATACTGTGTAAGGGCCTTATATTCCCAAAATTAATACCAACTGTTAGTACTCGTATTGTCGAATTTTCCTAATATAAATTTATATTTGTAGTTGTTAGAAAATATATTTCTATACACATATGCACTTACTTTAGTCTGTTTGCCATAATCGGACCAGTACGGCAGAATAAAACGCTCCCATAAAAAGCTGTTGTAAAATATAATGGCTGCCACTTCCAAGAAGTGGAAAACCACTTTACCCCACCTGATTGTCTTCGTTCTGAATGAAAGGAAAGAAAAATTATGAATGTCTTTTAAATTCAAGTCCGCTATTTAATGTGGACCGTAATTAGTGGGACACAAAAATGTATTGTAAAGTTCATAATGGGCTCAAACATACTTATATATTGTTTGGTATACAAAATTACGACTAATTTTTCAAGTCAGAATTTTTATAACTTTTAAAGAAATTTTTTGAGTGATATAATTAGAACCTTAATTATTTTGGTACTTTAGAATATATGTTGATTTTGAGGGAAATGTGGAAGTTCAAAAAGGACGCTGGTGGAGGCTGGATGAGGAAAGCGGAGTACCGGGATATCTGGCGCAAAATGGGGAGACCTATGTCCAGCAGTGGACTGCGATAGGTTCAATAGGATAGGTGGAAGTTCAGGATGGAGAGTTTTCAACCAAAATCTAGTTTATAGAAATTTGGAATACTCATTCTTTGCAGTTTAAAGCCTTCACAGTTTCTTAGGGCAAGAAGAAGAAGAAGAAGAAGTAAAGTATTTAGGAAACAGACAAGATCAATAGAAAAAACTCCACAACCATCTAGTAGCTTTAAGACCTCTTAGCCGTATCTTAGTTTATTAGGTACTTAGGATTTTTTGTATGTACGAGTAAGAAATTGAATCTAACGCTGAAATTAAATTAATGCTTATGAGCAGTTTATCTATTAACGTCGGACTCAAGCAAAGTAATGAAAAGTTATTTTATGAGAAATCGTATTCCTATCGTTTCGATTTTACTTCAATGTAATAAGAAGATAATAGACTTATAAAAATGGAAAACTATCGTGGAGTTACGTTCTAATGTTTTTCCACAACATGAAGTCATTGAGTAGAATGTCATTGAAATAATAATGATCCAAAATTTTAATTTTACATATAATTTGTTGCTTATATAGCCCATCTGATAGTAATTGGTATCATGTAGACATCTGCAGTGCTGGGGGTATAGTATTGGTATGCTGTTACATAACAAAAAAATGACTCTCTTCAAACTTGTCGCATCTATTGGGGAACGCGACGTACACGTTGCAATGTGTTCCATTATTAGAAATAAAAAATATACATTAGCCATTATCTTTAAGACTAGACTACTGCCCTTGATAAATACATTTTGATGAAAAGCGACGGAATCTTCGGCGACCTTCAATCCCGCATTAGCGATTCCAATCATTACGTAAGGTCTAGCCTGCAGGCATATATGCAGATAAAAATCCTCAACAAAAGGTTTTTTATGTTTCTGACAAGCGGGAAGAGTAAAAATCTAGCTTATAAAATCACAGTCATGATTTTGCCTACTACTATACAATCTATATCACTCGTGCTGTTGTAATCACCTACGCTGTTGTGTTTATACATTTTTTTGTTTTCATATTAACGGATAAGATAGCGCATTAAATATTGATATTATCTAATGCACACGGAATCATGGGTTTCAACCCGATCGAGGATAAACAAGATGCGACATATGCGGGATGAGATACTTTGAACCTTATTAATAAGAAGGCAGAGCACAGACAACACACAAAAACAGTTTATTTAAAGACGTAATTAATAAATTGATTAAGTAAGATTTTGAGTAAGACTTCTAATGCCTTTATGAATTAATATGGAAAGATTATTCAGCTCTTTGACTGAATAAAGATTTGCTTTGTATTGTTCTCTATGACGAAAGTTAATTAAAGATTGGAGGTCCACGTCAAGATGATAAAGGCAAATTCTATCGCGTTCACTAATTTGGATTTTGACATCTTATCAATATGTTCAATAATTCGAACGTCTTTTGTTGAAAATTATGTAAAGGGCTATTGTTACGAAAGACTTTCATAGATTCTAAGTAATTTCATTGTTACTATCAAGTCATTTTTTGTTATAAAAATATTACCTTGGATACTGGTCCCTGTAGACGAGGGTTGGAGCGAAGAGGAAGTAGACGTAATGGATAAGCGATGGTAGTGGTCCCCGGAGTGGCACGAGGACCGCAGGTGGCAGCAACAGCGTGGATTTTCATTGCGTATCGAAACTAAAAGAAATTTTAGATTAAAGAAAGAATGATGAGAATTAAAGTATAAAAACTTAATTCCGTTCATCGTCGCCATCGCGGCAGACAAAGCGCGTAAAGCATCTCAGAACACACGCAACACTTCAAAACCGAAGTTCTGCCCCCACCAGCGGGTGCTGTCATCGCGACTTACTCACTGTAGCTTCGACAGTCCCTATTTGCGGTACCGGCACATACCGGGTTAATTTTCTCCCCCAAACTTATACTAGGCTACCTAGACTCACCTGCAACGCCCAAAGCCGAGGTTAGCGTCCCTCGATCGGTTGTAAGTTGTCATATAAATATGTTTCATCCTTAAGCTCGTAAAACAGTTATACCAAACGAATGACTGTTATTCCGTTAAAATAGGGTTTTTTTAAGGATATGTAAAAAGTATAGTATATAGTTATAGACCCATGCAGATGATCTTCCAAATGGGATCAGGCATTATTGTTTTGTCGAAAATTCTGTCAGTTAAGGTCTGTAATATTACAAACGAGAAATGTTCATGACACACTCTTACGTCTAAAATCAGGGTGAACAATAGGCTTTTATTAAAATCTATTCTTTAAAGGGCTCAATGACAAATTGAGATGATGAATTATCGCCACGATCATAAACTGTTAAATCGTGAAATTAGGCTCAACCAAAAAAAAAATTTAAATAGATTTCATTTGACAAAGCTTTTATAGAAACTTTTCCGTTATACTTTGAACTTTATTTAGGCGTGAATAAAATGAGAGCAAATTATTCGTAGACAGGAATCTGAAAACTTAATTAATACTTTGTCTCGAGCCGTTCAGTGAATGGGTTGTATTCCCAAAGTCTATTTGTCGAAAATGAACTGCGAAAGTAATTAATTCTAATATTAGTCTAGTATAATAATACAAACTAATTTTTTCGATTCAAGTGATACGACCCTCCTATATTGCATAATTTTCTTTTATTTATTGCTAAATTTGTACTTTTTTGTGTGCTATAGAGAATTATCTATCTATCTATCTACAAGATGCCCCAACTTCCCTATTTTTTATTTTCCTGACCTGTGAGTAGAAAGTCGTCAGAATTAATAAGTTCAGAAGGAAGTGCCAATCATTCCATGGTAATTAAATAATAAATAAATAAATCTTTATCGATAAAAAGTTTTTACTGAAACTGGTTTGTGATCGGAGCACCTTTTAAGTTAGGTGAGTTAACTTGTGTTAGGAGAGCGGACTCTTCCGTAACATTTTTATACATTATTTACCGTATGGAATATAAGTAGGTGCACATTAAAATTTAAAAACAATAATATAACTTAATACTATCTAGTTACTAAGGATGTGGATGATTGTTAAAAAGTAGAGCTAGTGTTAATCATGTATGTTTGCTGTAATTTACAATTACAAATAGCTTTAGTTTCATTGAAATTCCACCTTTTAAGGGTGTTTAAAAGTATCTTTTCACATTCGTGACACTACAGCCCGAATTAGATGATTGTCTGAAAAGACGATTTTGGGTTTCGGCGGGTACCTCAAGCCGTCAGCCTGGACTGCGAATATGGCGGTTGTTAAAACTCGTCAGAGGCCGAAATTGAATTTTGACACGAGCGGTTATGTAAGTCAAAACTTTGACTACTACTCGGTAAGAAAAACTTTAAGTTATTTAAAAATATGAATCTTACGGAAACCTGAACCCCTATTTCCCTAATTTTAAAATGCGCTAAGAAGCGTTATGGTGTCTCAATAGTAAACATTGCATTTTAGTTCTGTTTTTCATCCTTAGACAATATAAAACTATACAATTTCTATGTTAAACCGTTAACAGTAAGTAGCAATAATTATGGTGTCATAATATCAAGTAAATTAGTCGAATACAGACCTTCAGTTTCTTCCAATAAAAGAATGAATTAGTTCTGTGCGTATTAAATCGAATTTTGGGTAAGGCAGTTTATTAACAGTATTAATATTGACAGCACGTAAATTATGGCAACTAAGTGTCCTGTAGATTAGAGGCCTTTTGTATTGAAAATATTATTTATTATCTGAGTCCCATCTCAGTCCCTTAAGCCCACTTAAACACCCCTAAGTCTTCTCTTGGAACTTGATCGGTACAAAGTCAATGGACTCAGCCTGTATGAATACAGGTGTATGACACAAATGGTATTTATATGAGCTATGAATTGGAAGTATTATGAGTGTGTGACAATCTATGAATGTTGTGTTGGGTTGAAAACAATAAAAATATTTTCAATTTAGAATCGATTTTATATTTTCAAGTTTGAAGTTCATTGTTGTTTAATACTGGTATAGAACCTATATTGATGAGATTAAAAAAAAGGATATTATTAAGGTAGATTTGATAAACATATTCTAATATAAGTATTGTAGTGGTAATAGTAGATATTCTAAGCAGTTGAGCATTGGAACATGAATCTGTGTAGATGTGGATATTGTGTGATAAACCCAATGAATAGAAGGACTACCTGAAATTGCCTTATGTTAATTGATTTCGATTCAGTTAATACAATATTCTCTCGCCAATTTGTAAGTGCATTTATTAGATGTTCTCAAATAAAATAATGAAATTCATTAGAGTTTTAAAAAAACCTTAAAATGTCAGTGAAAATTGTACAAATATAAATAAAGTAAAAAATCTAGGGGTTACGGTTTATTTTGGTATTAAAAAATAATTAAATTTACGTTGGTTTCATTTTAAATTAATTGAAAAAGTTCTTTGAGCACTAAAACTGCATTTAAATTCTTTGGCATTGC
>PQWD01004455.1:0-60380 GCA_019425675.1 Leucinodes orbonalis
GGGCAGCTGAGAAGACAATGCTGTGCGTGGACGCGTGTACGTGGGGCAGTGCGGCGCGGTTCGCGAACCACAGCTGCCGCGCCAACCTGGCGCCCGTGCGCGTGTTCCCCGCCGCCAGGGACCTGCGCCTGCCCGCCGTCGTACTGTACGCCACGCAGCCCGTCGCCGCGGGGGACCTGCTCAATCTGGAGACGTTTAACAGTGGCTATGGGTGTATCATCTGCCAGTTCTGCGCTGACTTAGTGATACAGTGATTAGGTTTGCAGACTGTCGACTAATCGTACGCAGCAAGTCGCCGCTAGGGACGCTCACGTAAGACATTTGCCACGTCATATTTGACAAGGCAATTTTATAGCGTGTCACTGCATCGACTGCCAGCCTGGTACACTGGGCAAATCGCCTGCCCGCCGGTCGCCGCTGGGAGCTGTCACGTAATCATTTAGCAGTTTGTGATGTAAGGCTATTGCAGGCTGAATCACCTTATCGTCCGCTAGCCGTAGCCGTTGGATTCAGCCACGTAAGAGAATAGCATCTTGCATTCTCACGCGTATTACCCGCGTGATAAGTAGCATCATTCAGCACTCATTAACCGTCCCCACCAGGGGCCGAAGCCCTCCCGTATAGGGTGTTAGGCCTTAGTCGTCACCCGGGCGCAGGCGGATTGGACGAACTTCACACACAACATTCGAATCGCTTCGCAGGCGTGAAGAAGGTCCCCTCACGATGTTTTCCTTCACCGTAAGAGCGTCGATAACGTAACATATATTTTTTCGAAAAATTCGAAATACATTGGTACCTTCGGGATTGAACCTTCAGCCCTCCCGTTAGGAGGCAGCGACAGTCCAAACACTGAGCCACGAACGCTCAATCGCTATAAGATGTATTACTTCCCGCAGTAAAAACATAACCCAATAGCGTGCAACTCAACAAAAACATTGCTTTATTTTCTAAAGTAAAGAAATATTTTCTAAAATAAAAGTAGCCTATGATTTGTCTTACTACATCAACTACCTGCAAAAAAGCCCCGTTCAAATCCATCCAGCCGTTTCTGAGATTATCTGAAACAGACAAAGATTTTAAAATTGTTATTTTGGCATATGTACCGTACATATGTTATTCATATGCATGAAGGAAAAAAATATTTTAATATTACAAACAGACACTTCCATATTATTTATATGTTTATAGTATACGCGCCCTTTTAATAGTTTCTCATCATCTTATATATTTGATCTGTTCCAGGTTCGACTACGGCGACAAGTTTTGGTCGGTCAAGTCCAAGTGGATGGAGTGCCAGTGCGGCACACCCGAGTGCAAGTACCCAGTCAAAACTACGGACTCGGACAGTTAAATAATTAAAGCTTTAATTTTTGTATAAGTCAAATCATTCTATATACCTACCTTATTAGCTGAACTATTTATTTAAGTGAATAAATGTATTCAATATTTACTGCATTTTTATCGAATTATAGTTTTATTCGTAGCCAACCCCAACTTTTTATATGTGTACCAAAGACAAATAACTCAACGAGAAATAATATAAATCATGAAAAATCATGTATTACTTTTATTTATTACTTTCTTGGTTGTGAAAAACCAAAACCTATAAAAAATGTTTTTATTATCCAATTTAGTTCCTGTTCATCATAAGGATTTTTTTTTATTCCTGTACTGCTATTAACCAACAAACAATCGATGACAGCTGGGATCTGGGATAACTCCTAATGCTTTGTTTGTCTGTGCATATATTCATCGTCCTTAGTAAAGACGTAATGATCCCGTTACTAAAACTGAACCCTGTAATTTATTTTACTTGTGATCAATAAATATTTTTAATCTTAGCATAGTCGTCATACCTATTAGCTACACTGGCCACATCTGTTATAGAATCTCTCTCTTTGTAGAGGATTTACTATTTTTTCGTTGCAGATGAGTTTGATGCTAGAGCCTAAAAGTAATATATACTTACCTTTTACACCTTAGGTACATGTTCAGGCTTACCACCAATCTGAACACCATCCCTCTCAAGAAAGTATTTTCGTACTAATCAGCTACTATAATTTTATAGGGTGGATATTATTAAGTTGGTTAGCCAAAGCTATAAAGCCACTTAGCCTTTAAATCGATTATTTACATTAACTTGCTTTCAAGTTTACACCTAACTGTTTGTTCATTGTAACTGTATGTGTATTTTGTATGAATAAATTAAAAAAAAAAAAAAATATTATGATTATTGTTTTTTACTCAAGTTAAAATAGGAGAATCGTTATTATATATTATTATTATACATCCTGCGACCCTAAAGTTCAGCTCACCCACATGTGGTGCAGGATAACCAACGAGATGAGGAGGAGGTATACTAGCTGGTAGACTTTGAGTACGATCCGTCTAGGTAGAGGCCACCGCATCAGAATCGTCGTGAAAAGAATGTTATGCTTTCGAGTTTCGGGATGAGGGTACTGGAGCTAATAAAATTACCGGATATAAGAGACAACATCTATTGTCTCGGGTGTCGGGCACAGTGCGGCATTGATGAGAATAATAACTGTTAATTAGTGGTTGGTCTATATCAAAGCCCTCTGTCATGGTTAGGCGTATGTATCATTTACCATCAAGTGAGCGTCCTGACCGCAATGTACACTTTGTCACATAAAAAAGGGGCCCGCCGTATGTTATGGTCAATACCAAACTTCGATCCAATCGGACGTCACGCTATGGTAGTAATAGTTTAAGAAAAATAGTTTTTTTATAAAATGTTCTTGTAACTAGGCCTTGCTATGAATTTATTCATATGTACCACAATTTAAATATAATAAATAAAAAAGTAGCACGAAGCCACGTTCCTAAACTTATTAAAAAATGTTACTGTCAAAAAACGGCTGTCAAAAAAAGTCCGTGATACGAACGTCAAAACATTTCAAAAGTTTGTGTAACGGATTCATACATTTTCTAAGTCTTAACTGTGGTCTTAACCAAAATCACTTAAATAGTGTTATTAATTTCTGTATTTCAAACAAATAAATATATATCTAATGTGTTTTGCCGTATAAAAGATGAGTGGGAATACAGAGTCGACGGCTAACAGCATGAAATTTGCTCCGATGCCTATGTCGGCATTGTTAGCCAATTTAATGCCCTTGCAGGAATCTACGAATGGTCCCGACTCAAGTTTTGAATCTGCTGACGAAAGCGATAATTCGTTTAGTGAAACTGTAGCTAAAAAGCCATCTCCTCGTAAGGTAAACACAGAACTCCGAACACCTAATACACGAGTTTCTCAGGTAAAAGACATCAAAGGTTATGCTTCCGAAAGGAAAATCATGAACAAAGATCAAGATAAAGAAAATATAAATGACGATGCTTCAAATCTAACGTATCCTAACAAAGACAGTAATATATTCCTAAGTAGCCATAAGAGTATCTTGAACAGCTTACACCCATTCTCTGAAACCAAAAGTCGAGTGCTTACATCCCACAATAATAATAGAGCAATACAAAGCCGAACCATTCCGTTCAAAAAAAGACACCAGAAATTAAAGTTCCAAGTTGCCTAAAACCCAAGACTGCTACCCCAAAAATAAAGTCAGGTATCAGGAAATTCACACCAGGTTCAAATACAAAGCTGAGTCAAAAGAAGACACCACAAAAAGTGTTAATACAAAACAGAGATAAAGTGAGATGTGAGTTGTTCTCTCAGAATCAACCAAAAGAAGATGTACAGTGTCCTCCACCACAGCCAGAGCCACCAGCAGTGCCTGAGACACCACTAAATAGAAAAGTAATTCCCAATGCATATGCTGCTACACCATCCTACCCACAAGGCCCAGGTGGGCACAATCCCAAAATATTGTTCAAGACAACAAGCATAAAAGACAAGAAATATATGTTTATAAAAAAATTAGGGACAGGAGGTTCAAGTGAAGTTTACAAGGTGAGATTAAGCTGATATTATTAAGGCATTGCATATTTTGTGGATGTAATTAATTATAGAATTGTTGTTGTTACAAGTTTGTTATACCTGCCATACTGACCTTGCCCTCATACCGTAGTTCTAGTAAAAAAGTAGTTCTATATTTTTCTTTAAAAGTTATACAATTTTATTTTGTAATACATATTTATTTGGGAAAAGATATAGAATAAAATACAATTAAGGCCTTAAAAACAATTATTACCACAAATGTTTTGCAACTAAGTTGCTTCTGCAAATAAAAAATCAATTTAAGGGTTAAATTCTTATGTTTCAAACTTACACAAACAAGAAACTAACCAGATGCACAGTCACGAAAAGACATGAACCAAAAATGTCTGAGCTACATGGCACATACATATTATTAATGTTATATTATAATATAAATTTAAATTTTGACATTAACAGGTCATAGAAAGAGTACAATATCAAAAGCACAAGCACCCTTCTATGTCATTATGACATGTAACAAGCAACGTGATTATTAATAAATGATTGCCTATGGAACATTGTGCTATTTTAGGTTAATCTTAATGGTTTCAAGATAATCTTGTTTCATATGTTTATAAATAACAATAGATTTTGAAAGCATATCAATAGGCACCTCTACAACAGTTTCCTAAAATTACAATGTATCTAGTTTGTTTGTAAGAAACTTCGTAAAATATTAATAATCTATTAGTTAGAGTGTTTAAAGCAGTTAATTGTGTCGTGGCGCAACAGAGGGCCAGGCACACATCAAAAGTGCACTTCCGAGCTGCAAACCAGATATAAATAACTAGCACTTATAATTAATTCTTATACAAGTTATACACAGGATACATCACAATACAATGATATCTTCAAAAAGCTTTTTGATATTAATTGATAATATTATTTTATTATTGGTTTCATCATCAGTTTTTTCTACATTTACACACAAGAATGTTTATTTTACAAGAAACGATGGAGAGCGACATAGAGAGCTTTTATGTTTCTTTCTTAACCCTTACCTTAAAATTGGGGATGGAAGTTTGTATAGAATATAACACAATTTTCAAAAGAGAAATCAAAAAAATTATGTGAAATATTTGTAACTAACGAACAATCATGCATCAGTTTTGTCTGGAAATCTGCCACTCAACTCCTTTAAGAAAGTGGTGAAGCTAGATATCGATAGGAATATGATGGTGATGGCAGCGCACCCATTAAGGTACACCATATTGATAGATGGAACAGAATCTAATTATCCCCTCATAAAACGCGCGCGAAGCCGCGGTCAATGCTATATCATTCAGTGGTGGTGTTGCAGCGAGTACGACCGCAGCAACCAGCTGCTCCGCATGGTGCTGGAGGTGGGCGAGACGGACCTGTCGTCGTTCCTGCGCGCGCGGGGCGCCGGCCTGCCGCCCGCGCTCGTGCTCTACTACTGGGAGGAGATGCTGCACGCCGTTAATTATATACACGAGCACGGTAAAACATATTCTTATATTGACATGCTTATAATGACATGTTTACTAAGTGGTAGACTCGATACTGAGTCGTCTAGGTAGGTACCACCGCAATGCCTAGTATCGTCCCGTGAAATAGGAGTGCTATGCACTTTTGTGTTTCGGATGTGGGCACTGTCTAACTGCTTAATGCTACTTATAATGACATGTTTACTATGTGGTAGACTCGATACTGAGAAGGTACCACCGCAGTGCCAAATATCGTCCCGTGAGATAGGAGTGCTATGCACTTTTGTGTTTCGAGATGAGGGCAGTGTATCTGGTGAAATTACTGTGTATAAGGGACCTTATATTAGTTTTTTTAGATGACGGCCACAGTGTGGCATTGATGGGGAATAATAACTATGTATCTTTTTGTTGCTAGTCACCTTCAATGCCGCTTTATCATATTCAGGCGTATCACTTACCATCAGGTGATCGTCCTGACCATTGTGTTACTTTTGTAAAATAAAATAAAGCGGGCACTGGTTTTCCACACTGGCTATGGGTAGATCAAGCTGTAGTTCATAATGCAGGTCAATTGAGGATTGGGAATAACGTAAATATAATTTTCAAGTTAAAAAACCTTAAATATGTGTCAAAATGTAAATTTGTTAAAAGCAGTATAGATAGATTAACTGATTTAATAATATATTTTTTATATGGGAAATCATGGCAGAAAGAAGATCATTTATTGCAATTTTGATCAACCAATAAAAACGTTGAAGAAAGTTCATTTTGCTTGTTTCAAAACGAAACTTGCAACAAAGACAATTCAATCAAAACAGTTACGTTTCGCCGTTTTAAGCTTCGACAACCATCTACACATATTGTAAACAGCCTGTATATGGTCAGGTGTGATCCACGCGGACCTGAAGCCGGCGAACTTCCTGCTGGTGTGCGGGCGGCTGAAGCTGATCGACTTCGGCATCGCGTCGGCGATCAGCAGCGACGCGACCAGCGTGGTGCGGTCGCAGGCCACGGGCACCTACTCCTACATCAGCCCCGAGGCGCTCATGGGCGGCGCCGGCGGGTACGGGGTCGCCGCCGCTGATGGCAGCGCACCCATTAAGGTACACCATATTGATAGATGGAACAGAATCTAATTATCCCCTCATAAAGTCAGAGCACCCATAAAGGTACTTACTCTATTAAATGGAACAGAATCCAATCAGTAGCCCTTAAAGTCTCAGTAGTGTTAAATGGATCAGAAACCAATCAGTAGCCCATAAAGTCCACGTCATGTTAGAGGGATCAGGATCCAATCATCAGCCCATAAAGTCCCCATAGTGTTAAATGAACAGAATGCAATCATCACCTCATAAAGTCCCCATAGTGTTAGATGGATCATTATCCAATCAGGCTTTTTTACATCTAGGCTCATTTCTATGTTTCTTTCTACCACATTTAAATTGTAAATATCTTAGAAACATTTTTAAATTGATTTTATGCGGAACACATTATATTATTTTCAGATTTCGGAGGCATATTCCAGTAATAATTTAATTTGTAACCAAAAAGATCGTATTTGTTGATTCAATATATTTGTAATGTTTTTGTGCAGATCTCGTTCCGTTCGGACGTGTGGTCGCTGGGCTGCATCTTGTACAGCATGGTGTACGGGCGCACGCCCTTCGGCCACATACCCAACCTCGCGAAGCTCGCCGCCATACTCGATCCCAACAAGATCGATTACCCGCCTGTGGAGCGTAAGTTCTACCTCAATTATAATAAAACTTCAATGATCGTTATTATTATTGGCAACACAAAAAAGAAAATTAGCTTATAGAGAAATAAATAAATATAAAAAAAAGAACGATGAACCGACGACTTGGGAAAGCCGCAGAATGGGTAGACCTATGTCCAGCAATGGACTGCGGTAGTTTGAATACAGTGAGAGAATCTTTATTATATGTAAATTGTAACTTTACAAGTTACTAATTTACATCATAATATAACAGTATAAAATTCAATAAATTAAATATTACCCACCTATATTTTGCAAGTCAAGCCAAATCTACCATAAACTTTACCCCCATCGTTGTTCAGTGTCTGGCCATGTCAGAATAAGGCGGTTCACGCTTTATTCTGGGCGTGGTTTTTGGTTATAATAACAGAACTTAGATAAAGAATAAACTAAATAGGTACACAATCTAACTCAAAAAGTGGCCCATCCGTCATTTAAAAAAAAACATTCATAATTACGTAGCTCGGTACATGACATGTGACATTGTAGAATGCTCGTGCTTTTGATTTTGTACCCTTTTGAAGCCTTAAAGTTAAAATTTTAATGAATAATTTTATGTTATAAAAATAACATGTGCCAAGCGGCTCGGACATTTTTTGGTTGATACTTCTTCGTGATCGTCCATCTGGTTAGTTTGTTCATCTGAGTAACAGCAGCTTAATTTGAATAAATGTATTCTGACTTCGAGTGTGTCCATCAGACCTCCCTGCGGCGCTGCTGTCGGCGTTGCGGTGGTGCCTGACGTACAACGCCCGCGCGCGGCCTTCGGTCCGGGAGCTGCTGGCGCTGCCCCTGCTGTCCCCGACGCGCGCCGCCATACCCCAGCCGCTGCTGGACCGACTGCGGCCACACCTCGCGCCGCACGAGTACCGCATGCTGCAGCGAGCCCAGATATAGTCTTGCATTGATTTCATCACAGCAGCGCGCACAGCTCTAGCCCGAACTACGAGTACATCGTTCCAGACAACATTTGTCAACTGTTTCTGCGCGTCGTGCTGTCATGATGGATTATCTATTTAAGGCATCTGCAGTGCGCACAGCCTGTACCGAAGGATACACTAGTCGATTGATCCTGCGCGTACAGTTGGCGCCTCACGCCAGTGGATTGACCGATTACTATATACTGCAGCGTGCATAGCCCTACTCTCCATCTCATGCCGATGGACTCACCGCTTACCCTCTACTATAGGGAACACAGCTATACCAGCTTGTTCCAATGGGCTCACGACTTAATGTTTGTTTAGTATCCAGCTTGTACCGAAGAATTAATCACACCGCAAATCCGTCCAAACGACAAAAAACTTACAGCGATCACCAAGCGATATCAATATAGAAGGAAGCTGGCTATTTGTGTATGACATTCTTGTACTTTTAATTTCCTAAACAAATAAAAGCACATTTTTAAAGCAGGGCTCACATATAAGCAACCAGTTGGGTTACTTACATGTGAGCCGTGCTTTAAACTTACTCTGTGTATTAAAAGCCTTACTTAACACTTTGTATACTATTTGTTTTAAAGAGAAGAAGTTAATCCAACATAATAAGGGCTCATTGTAAACATATGTGATTGTAGGCAATAATGAATAATCTTGACTGATTTTATAAAAAGATGAAATTTTAGGTAATTCAGAGACAGTTTTAGAACCGGTCAACAACTCTGATTGTGTAACTGGATACTACATAATCTTGGAGCGAAGCATCTTATACTAGTCAGTAAGATAACTTTTTCATGAGATATGAGAGAGAATACACTTTATTGTTCAAATGAAACATTGCTAAATAAAACCTAGTAAACTTTAAATAAGTTTTTGTTATAGTTCGCTACTTGACTATAATACCATGAAGTTTTTTTAATACAAATTTTCGCAACTGTATTCTATTGATTGACCGGATTTGATGAAATGTATTCTAAATTTAACCTGTTTCAATTTTTGACTTGTACATATGTGTCATGTCCTGTGTAGTATTTTTATAAGTTTAAATTCGTATTTTAATTCCTATAAAATAATTATATTTATAGCATCTGGATTTTGTGTTAAGCTTAACAACAAAATTTGTATAATCCTGATGTCAGGATTTGATTAGATATAACCAAGTATACAGTAATAGACAAAATTACATATTTAGGCAAAAACATATTTCAATTATTAACTATAATATATGTAATTAATATAATTTATTGTAATCAAATAAATATATAAAATACAAAATATAAGGTGGTTGTTTGAGTAAAACAAGTCTTTTAGAAATAAATATTTTATTGATTGTTATGGTCATAAATACAGTATTACAAAAAATAAATAGGATCTTAGCAAGATAAACTTTATCAACTTATTTTATAGAATAAATATTGATTAATCAAAATTAACGTACAATAAATACTTCATATTTTAATGCAAAGATAAATGTAGCAAAATGCAATATAATCTTGATACAACAATGTGTAAAACTCGATTAAGGTAGGGAGCTTCGGATCTCTCTGCTAGGTTCAGAGAAAAGGAATTCTAACCCTAGAGTGCGTTTGTCGGCGGCGGCTCTTCGCATGGAAGGTCGGCGCCGAGACACGAAACTTCGTTACATTTGCCTTGTATTTATTACTAGAGAATACTAGTCAAACTTAAAATGCACGTTTAATTATTAACACTCAGTCCAAAATCTGGAATAGAATAGACAAGCGTGTGTAAAGCGAAAGCTGCGTTGTCTGCCCGTTCAGTACACAAGGGTGGGGATATGCATCACAAAAGAAAAGACGTATATAGTTTGTGGGAGTTTTAATATTAGAGTGCATGTACCGCGCGGGCGAGCGTGGGGGCGTGCGCGCCTAGTTCTGGAAGAGCGTGCGCGTGAAGTCGATGTAGTCGAGCGCGTTGGGGATGGGACGTTCGGTCTTCGGCTCTATGTATGGCTTCATGCGCGCCACGCAGTAGTCCGCCATTTCCTTTGTGAGGTTCTGTGGAAAAAAGTATTAAAATTAGTTTATTTTATCTATAACGATAACAAAGAGATAGGTAGTTAGTTTTGTGAACCGCCGCAAGTGTAGTCAAGGAGCTTTTCTTTGAAAAAGTAACTCGGTAATGATTTAGAAATTTATCGCCAATTTCTGCCAAATTTTGCTAGCTTAAGTTACTCCCAAAGTATTAATGTTTTTATCGATATTATTGAAAGTATCGATAGCCCTTTAGATACTATTTTGATGCCGCTTTTGCCCAACTTAGTGTCCTGTTAGAGTAATAAACTTGCGTGCAACCAGTATTACCGCGTATAGTTCCTCCTTGGTGACGTAGGCGCGGTCCTGGTGCGCGGTGATGGCGCGGAAGGCGTTCTCGATCTCCTCGGACGAGTGCACGTTCTCCGTCTCCTTGCTGATCATGAACGCCATGTACTCCTGCAGCGACACTTGGCCGTCGCGGTTCGGGTCCACCACATCTGATGTTATAGAATTTATTATATTTTTTTTGTAATTAGGGTCGTTGTACATCATACGGGAAATGAAAGAAAAAATAAATTTAAAAACTGTAGTTATTTCTATCTCATATGAAAATTAATTGTATATGGACATTTGTTCATTGTTCATTGTCTTTTTGTGTGTATACAAACGCTGATATGTATACAAATACAGAAAATAGTCTAAACACGATTTCCAATATTTTAAATAGAGGTTATACCGAGTGTAGCTTATGAAATTTTTATTGTTAAGAGGGAAAGAAATGGAAAATAATATTGACTTATCGATTATTGAATAGTCAAAAATGACACATGGATAAGAACATAAATAATACACAAATAATCATTATATAAAATACAATCTATAGAGGAAAAACAAACAAAACAGTGTTAATACATTGTTTCTGTTCACGCATGTCTTTGCTGTTTGATAAATACACAGTAGCGCTAGATCTCTGGCAGGGCCTCCAATTTTTTCTATCTCTTCAACCAATTGCAGTCTACTGCTGGACATAGGTGTACAAGTCTTACTTCTTATTACAGATAAAAGTATATAAAACAAAGACGCTTTTTCTTTCTATATTCCCGTATGCTTAATCTTTACAACTACGTAACGGATTCTGATGCGTTTTTTTAGAAGCGAGTGATTGAAGATGAAGGTTTATATGTGTTAATAGCACCCATTAAATAGTGGAGAAATGTTGTAATTTTTAGGGCGGCGAGAGCGTGCCGTGGCGGTGATCAGCATTACGTGGCGGATCGCTGGTTACACATAAAAGTATAAATAAACAATATCTCACTGAGTATAGCCTCGAACTCTGGGTCGGGCTGCCCCTCCTCGACCATGGGCAGGTCGTAGCCGAGCGCGCGCAGACACGACTTGAACTCGTGGTGGTTCAGCCGCCCCGAGCGGTCCTTGTCGAAGTGCTTGAACATCATCGAGAACTCCTTGAGGGCGTCCTCGCTTACGCCTGCAAAATGAATGTTTGTAACAACATGATTCTTTAATACAGGTTTAGCTGATACGGTTGCAAAGTAATTATTACTATAAAAAAGAAAGATTAAATAAGAAAAAAAAAAACAAAAAAAAATATTTTGTGTCATGTTGTGAATGTTATCGGGACACTTATATCAGATGAGAGCTCATATAATAGCAACTCGGGCTCAGTACACGTACATGATCTAGCATAAAATACCTTGTAAAGGCAATTAACGACCATTTGGTGTAGTGGTTGAGACGTCGACTACTAAACCAAGGGCTCCGGGTTCGATCCCTGGGCAGTACAAACATTTGTATGGTCTGGGTGTTTTCTGTGTATAATATGTATGTATTTACAAAAACAATATGTATTTAAGTATCCGTATCCGTTGTTAAGTACCCATAAAACAGGCTTCACGCTTAACTTGGACTAGATGGCGCTGTGTGAATGTCAGTGGATATTAAAAAAAAAGATTATTTCAATTTGAGCTATGCGTCTCGGTAGGATTACTTCAAAATATAATTAAATTCGTGTGATGTAATTTATGAATGACCTCTCGAGGGCTAAAATAGTATTGATTGTACTAGAGTAATAGCGTGTCGTATGAGACCTGAGTGGTTCCTGGCCTGGATCTGCTGCTCGAGGTTGTGCTGCATGCGCATGGAGAGCTGGTCGAGCTGGTCCCACTGCTGCGCCAGCCCCACCGTGCTGTGCTCCGTGTACCGGTTGTCCAGGATCAGGTGCTCCTCCAGCGCCGCGCCTGCACATACCGCATTACCACACGTACACATAGAGGAACCACTTACATTGGTTGCCAATATGTAGAGTATAATATGTGAATACCTGATAATTTTTATTGAAATTTAATTAACAAATTTAATAATGCTGCTGTTAGTCTGAACAAAATTAAATAATAATAATACATTTATTTTTCTCTGCAAGGCTACCGAAATGTCGGGAGAAAAATTAATATAAATATTAAAATTAATTTATTTATTCGCGATTTAATACGTATCAGTATAGATAAGTATTGCTTATTACAATATCTAAATCTTTATACATACATGTATTTTTTTATGTTATAGCGAGCAGACGGCTCACCTGATGGTAAATGACGCCGTCGAATACGTATTTAAGAATCTTTATTCTTTACAATAAAGGTAATGAAGAAAAGTAATCTCATTCACCAGTTTCCCATTGTGTCCGGATTGAATGGGTCTTAAAAATTGACTTAATTTTAAATGACTAAATGAAAATCGTGTAGTTACCGAGTTCCTCGAGCCGGCGTAGGTCCGCCCGCCTCGCCCGGACCTCCTGCGCCCGCGAGCGCAGCGCCGCCAGCTGCGCCTCCAGCGACCCGGACCCCTCCATCATTGATGTACTGCGTATAACATCATTATTTTACACACTGCATACCGGACAATGGAATTGCATATCGTTGCAACGGCGGGGTTAAACAATTTAGTGATGATATATTATAGCGATCATAACTTCTGCTACAAAACTATTAAGTTCTAATTCATAACATCTTTCAAAACCCAAACCAACCCCTATCCTCCCACTAGCATTAAATCCAATCTAGTATAAAAAGTTTTGGAAACTGCTACAAAAAAAAAACAACCTCCATACTACACTATTCCGTCTCTTGACCTCCTAACTCTGTTTTAGAGAAAAGATTTAAAAGTAAATCAGAAATCTTTTGACTTTTGACTAACATCTACCACCTTATCTCAAAAAACATTATTTACATGGAAACATAATTGAAAAAAAATTAAAAGTGATAATATAAACATTATAACGGTGAAAAATTAGTAACATTAAACAATTCAAATCAACCACAATAATTAGAATAGTATTAAACAAATATACTAAACCTATTTCCAAATTTCAGTATTGCGAACGTCTATATTAGGTAAAGCTGCACATTTAGAAACATCGAGATCGTACGAGGTGCCCACAACACATAATTTTGTTTGTCAGAAACTATGTCACGTATTTGCGACATCATTTGTTAATAACAATGTCACAAATTTGCGACATTGCTTGTTAGAAATGATGTTTCATATTTGCGACATTGTTCGTTTGAGACGGTGTCATACATTTGCAACATTGTTTGTCAGAAAAAAATACACAAATTTGCGACTAGTATTATTGCAGATGATAAAGGTGTTGTCAATGGTTTAGTACAAATAGCACGAGACATTCGATACTTTACCTGTCCCAGCCTAGCAGCCGGTACCTGTGCACCAATCGCAATTTGAATTATACCAAAAAATTATGAATATTTTTTTGTATTCAGTGCTTGACAAAGTTATCCTACAAAGACATTTAAGCTTTCATCCTGAGGTTTTCACTTGTTTTGTGACTGCTCGACTATTATAAATATTTTTTACAATTTATCGATCAAAAATTTAAATAGGTCAAAATGTGAATAAAAGAGCTCTTGGTTCTACTATATATTTGTGTAAGATGAGGTAGAACATAGTCATTTTTATATATTCTTTTACGATACTACACCTCTGACACTGAGAAATGGATCAATTTAATATAGAATAACCAGAACTCGTTAAAAGAATACTTCACAAATACTTGAATTTGTAATTAGAAAATGAAAAATACTATGTTATGTAAATGCATTGGGCACATAGGTATTCTAGGAAGTCTAGTCAGAGTAAAAATAAACGGTTTTGTTTAAAACTTTTACTTTTTTTTGTTTTCAAGATTTTAGTTTTAATTTTTCAATGTACTCTATACTACTTTTCAAGCCTCTTCATTTGATACCCATATTGATGGGGTTGTGAAGAAAAAAGTGTCACCGCCATTTTTACCGGCAGCCAGCTTGGATTTACAAAGTTACTGAACACATTAGCTTTTGTTTTTAGAACTAAAGTTGTGTACCAAATATCATATCAATCGGTCAAAAGGAAAGGGGTAAAATTTAAACTACTAAATTTGACCTTTACACGCAGGGCCAGCAAAATAAACCGTTTAATAATAAAGAAATAGTAAGGTACCGTGTCTCGGTGAGCCACTGGTGGAATGCGTTGGCGTGTTTGGCGAACTCCTTGCGCAGCTTGTCGTTCTCCTCCTGCCTCTGTGCCTCCTTCGTCAGCTCCACGTCGCGCTCAGCTGGTCAAATATTGTACATTTTTAGTGCTAGTAAACGGACTTCATTTGGTAGTGAATTCACTGGATACTGGGATAAAAGTTCTGACATAACCACGACGCATAACCAGGCGTAACACTTCCCATCAGGTGAGCATCCTGACCTATATAACTATCACTTGAAAAAAAATCAGTATCCTTACTTACTACTACTTATTCACGCCACAAGTTGGCAACTGTAGTTTGGTATTCTTGAGGAATCATAGGTGCATTATAGAAACATTTGAAACTTAACTACTAGGCGGGTTTTACTAATGATTGCTTGTTTCATAAAAGATATGGTTCAGGATTATAACTTATGCTCTCACTGGTTGTTCATAAAAGACCACACAGGCAGGTCTACATCACCATCTTTAAACAGATCTTCCATCCATTAAACAAATGCCTCCCTCTCACATTGACTATTATCGTGGTGATAATATACGATTGTGAACAGTTGATAATTAAACAAAAGGAACCTATTCCAGGTGCTTAAATTGAGTGAATTATTTTCAAAATACAATTAGAGGATTCTTTCTCCATTGTGATATTTAAGCTGTGTAAAAAGCATCCATAATGTACCAATGATCTTGCGCAAGTTGCGCCAGGTCTCCTCGAGCGCCTCCATGGTGAACCAGGTGTACGGGTTGGCGCCCACGTTGAACGACTTGATCTGCTCGTCCAGCGCTGCCAGCGCTTCGAAGTCGCTTTGAGCCGACGACAGCGAAGCCTGGACAGAAAACGTATACAAAATAAATCATTTTTGTATTATAAGATCGTTTACATGGATATTAGGGACCTATTTAGGTATGATCAAGTTACATTAACCCTTTAACCCTTTGCCCGCCAATGATGATTTAGGGCGCCAGACACAATAGATTTTCTTTTGTATCTGACTTCACGGCGTTTAATGGGTTAGTAATTGTTTTCATTTATATTGACAACAATTTTTAATAATAAATATATAATAATAACGTTCACTTGTACAAATGTTAAACAATTTAGGGCTGATTCGACCCAAACTGTTAGGACCAATCACCTGAAGTTTTGTGATACTTATGCTAACCAGAACTTCGAGTTTCCAGTGGTAACACTATTGCAGCTATCTGTATGAACACTTCATAAGTAATACAATGTAATATGCAGTACGGATACCGACCTGGAACTGTGCATGGGCGTCTTTGAGGGCGCGGATCTCCTCGATGGAGTTGCAGCGCACCGGGTCCGTCAGGTCTTCTTCGGCATTCTCGAACCACGAGTTGAACGCAGACGCCTGGACACATCGAAATACACATTAATATAATATAAAATGAAGCTATTGTATTTCAATAAAAATTAGGGAAACATTACATTACAATTTTATTATTATTAAAATACAAGAAAAATCCTATAATGTATTTCACCAAAATTAAAATAATATTTATTTTGGTTAAATACTTGACTTTTGTCAAAACTTTGACAAAACAATAAATGAGTGAATTGTCGGGACAACCCCTATATATCATAATAATAACACTATGGAGGGTACGTAGGTGTAGCCAATCCTTAACAGATCCTGTTAGTCCATTGTTGGACTTGAGGCCAACTCGACGATATTAAAGAGTTTTGACAAAATATCCAAGCCAGGCAGTTGGGTTGGATATCTATTATATTTAAATAAAATTAGAGTGTCTGAATGTAATATTGAAATAACCATATTTTTCTTTACACATGAGTTTTTTTTGTAAATACATCCATATACATAGAAAACACCCAGACCAATACAAACAGACATGTTCATGCAAACCAAATGAATGTATCGTTTGGGGATCGAACCCGGAACCCTTGGTGTTACAGCCGACGTGTCGACCATTGCACCACATGGGTGGTGTAGTTTACCTTCTTAGCAAACGTGAGGTATAATCTGTCGGAAATGGTCGTGCAGCTGCAGCAGTCGGTCCCGCCTTGAGTCTCCTCCACCGCGCGAGCGCGTCCCCGTGGCGGGCCATAATGGCGGAGTAACCTATCTAACTCCGTGAATTACAACACAGAGATTTGCGCTATCAAGCCTGAAGACCACTACCAGCTGCTTATCATCATCAGCCACTACAGGGTCCAATGACTACCATCCTAAGATTGAAGCTGGAGCCGACAGATTAAAACACCATTTCGAAAGAAATCAGGTGGTTCAGCCTGCAAATGTTGTAGACAAAGTGGTTGTTAACCTTCTTGGCAAAGGTGAGGTAGAGATCCTCGATCTGTCGGAACTGGTCCTGCAGCTGCAGCAGGCGGTCGCGGCGCGCGGCGGCGGCCAGCGCCAGCGCCCGCCAGCGCGCCACCACGGCGCCGTGCCGCGACACGATGGCGCCCGCCTCGCCGTGCGCCGCCGCCACCAGCTGCTCCTTCAGCGCCGTGATGTTCTGGATGCCCTTCTGCTCGAACGCCGACAGACCTGCACATGGATTTTGCTAACTTACTCCCTATTGGTGATGGTTGAAATAAAATTGGTCACTTACTTCTCCAAAATTCTCAAAAAGATTACCATTTTTCACATTAAAATAAAAGGTTCTAAATCGGCAAAATTAAGATATTTTTTTTCTGTAACTAGCTTTGTGAATTTTAACTATTACGTAAATCAAATGCTAGAACCTTCCCGAATGCACTGAATAGTAAAGCTTGAATAATATCTGCTATGTCCCCTGTCACTGGTCAAGTAGTCTAAGTGTTGGTTCGAATACCACCGAGATTCCATAGTGTCAGTTTGTACAATTTTATCTAGTTTGATTAAGACATTGAAGGTTGAATCACCAAATTATCATATTAAAAAGATGATTCCATGCTCTGGTGGACATAACCTTAGGATATTAGTCGTCAACGACTCATATCGTTAAAACCCAATCTGTAATGGGCTCGATTGTTGGTTGCATCCCAATCTCTCCATCGCTGTGTGAGAACGCTTATTCCCTGCATTGGACATTTTTAGACTGATAAGAAACGATAGTGAAGAGTTACGGCCCAATATCCCCATTACTGTTGTTTGAGAAGGCTTTATTCCCTTCAGTAGACATTTTAAGGCTGATTATAAACGATGTTTAGAAAATTACCAGCATCAAAGGTGTCCTGCTTAGTAAGCAGCGTCTGTACAGTGGACAGATCGCGTCCAAACTCGTCAGAGCGAACGTGGGTCTCCTTGTCTGCGATCCACGACTCCACCACGTCTGCCTTCCACAGGAGCTGCAGGTACGCAGAGTTGTCCACCAGAGCCGCCTTGCGACGAGCCGCTAGAGCTGTTAGCTTCTCCAGCTTAGCCTGTAGGTAAAATATTTATAAAATGTAATAAAATTTTGAGCTGTTTGTGTTGTGAAAGGTTTTAGTTGCACTTTATCAAAATAATAATAATCCGTAGTATCTCCCATAGCCCAGATATCCAGTCCACCAAAACCCAATTATAGTAGTTTAGTCCCATAGCCCAGTATAGTAGTGTCCATAAATTTGCATTAGTCTTTACACTTGGCCGGGGTCATTATGGATTGTATCATATTGTACATTCTGTGATGGCATCCGCCACGTATAACTCATACAAAGACTAAACATTCGAAAAATAGCCTCTGTGCTGTTGGCTCCGGCCCCACACACGCCTTTTAAAGGACTGGGCCACTATTTGGCCCGCTAATCTTAAGGATTTCGAAAACATAATATTATTTAGTACGTTTACAATTTTAAAATAAATGATCAAGTGTTTTATTTGTGACTAAGGTGCTGACCACAAAGCTCCGCATTCTTGTGAATTGTCTTATTAAAATAATGTTCAGCAAATAGTCCGTTTGAGTGGAGTGCTAGTGCTGAAAAAGTGTATTTTGGACGGGAGCTGGTTAAAAACATCACTATTTATTTGCATATATGGTGTGCATACCACTAATTGTTTATAAGTGGGTGCCTTGTGTAAGATAGTAAATCATGCACACTTAAGTTCACACTTATAATTATTGTAAGCTTATTCATTAATTTTCACTGGTCCGGTGTAGGAGAGGCTGGTAATGTGACATACAGATTTCCCATTGCAGATGCCATCTTTTCGGATAGTTAAATTTTCTTAGTGCAGATACCAGTCTCCGACATAGTTAAAAATTTTAAATAATAACCTGCAAACTTCAAATAGGGGGGCCACAGTTCCCACCGCTAAGTCACCGAGGCTGTTATATAATGGTTATTGTATTGTGCAGTGCGATCGTGTAATGTACCTGCGTGGCGTGCATCCTATGCGCCAGCGCGTCGTGGTGCAGGTTCCCGGCGGCCAGCAGCGCGCCGGCGTCGGCGGCCAGCTTCCGCACGCGGTCGGCGCGCGCGCCCAGCTCCGCCTCCAGCGCCTCGTGCTTCTTCAGCAGGCCCTGCACCGCCGCCATGCTGTCCCCGCACTCGCCCACCACCACCAGCTGCTGCTTCTCGCTGTACACAATACACTCCCGTAACAGGTTGGGCTGAACGATGGACTTTGGTAAGAGGTTGGACTACACAATCGACTTTGATAAGAGGTTGGACTGCACAATGGACTTTGGTAAGAGGTTGGACTACACAATCGACTTTGATAAGAAAGAAAGAAAAATCTATTTATTAAAACAGACTTAAAATTAAGATAGATATTATAAAATAATATATATAAGATAGTTTACAAGTGTTAATATTATCAAAATCACGTAATTTATAGGGGTTCCCAAACTTAGCAAAGCCTGTATCTTGGGGAACCAATTTCCAATAAGAGGTTGGACATTAATTCAGTGTGATGTTTAGATAAACAATAAACTACACAATCACGACGAAATGTCAACCGAAAAATGTCCGAACCGTTTGACACATACGTTGACTTATTGCTATATTTATAACTTAAAATTTTGACCTTAATGTGTCATTGAAAGGGTATAACATCGAAAGCACGAGCATACTACAATGTCACTAAGTACTTATGAATGAAACTTTTGCCCAACTGGCGCGATAAGCAGAATTTTGCCGAGAACATGTTGAGTAAATTTATTCTTTATCTAAATTCTGACGACATTAATCATCAAATGTAATCTGACCACTGTTCGCCCTCTTTATATTTTCTTTTCACTGTCCCACTTTTAAACACCGGAAAAATTATTTCTTCTAAGTTGAAAATGCACATGTAGGGATATAGAATTTAAAATATAATAAATAATGTGTCCGCCTATAAATTAATAAAAAATATTGTAATATCATCAAAATAATGCCAACTATTATAAAAATTAATTGCAATGACATTGAAGTTAACATACACAAATAATCAAGTATAAGAATTTTTCAGATCCAAACCATATTCCAGAAGTATGTTTATCCCTTGTACCCATATTATAGAGGATAAAGCTTACTTGAGGACTGGATGACGCTGTGTGAATGTCAGTGGATATTTATTATTTATTTTATACCTGATCCAGGCCTCCTCCTCATCCAGCTTGGCCAGGAACTGCTGGTAGGCCAGCGACTGTTGCAGCTTGGCCCCCCTCTCCTCGGCCAGCGCCTGCAAGTCGTCCCAGGCCGTGGCCAAGGCCCTGAGGCGCGCGTCGATCTCTGGCGCGCCGAGGTTGGACACGTCCATGAGGCGCGCGCCGGCCGCCTGCACCCCCTGTATGGCGGGCTCGTGGCTCGCCAGCTCCGCTTCCAGCCGCTTGTGCTTCTTCAGCAGGTTCTGCACGCCGGTGAGATCGCGCCCGTAGTCGTCCGACGCCACTAGCAGTTTCTTCTCCCTGTGTTAAACTACTCGGTTAATATCTTGACATGTATGTGAGCGTCGATTGAGTGAATTTCATCTTTTCTGTATCACTCTTACGATTCAATCAGAACCTTAAAAATGTACTGTTATAATTAAATGAAAATGAAAAGTGTTTATTCAGTTTAGGTCCTTATAGAACACTTATGAATGTCAAATGAAGCTACCACTGATTTGGGAGGTAGTTTTCCACTGAGAAGAAAATGGTCTTAATAATGTCCGAACCCTTCACTATCATAAAAGAGACTCTTGGCTCACAGGCTGTTGACGAAGGAAATACTAGAGGTGCAATACTTTCCATATATTTCCTTTATCATTTACAAGATCAAGGCAAAGCACTCGTTGCTCCTATACGAATGTCCATGAGTGGGGATATCACTTACCATCAGGTAAATGGTTAGTTAGGTTCACTCGCTTATAATGATTTTCCTTATTTTTGGCTTTATTTTAAAAAAAATCTGTTTTACACCAACTGCGCCTGTGATTATGCGTGTGACAATATACCTGATATATTTAACTATATGTTGTATGTTACTGTGCTGAACCCCAAAACTAGCAAATCGTATTTGACACATTAATTTTATTTAATATTTGGTTCGTAATCAATATTTAGTATATCTAGCTAGTAACGTATGTTACAACACCATATATGAAATAGGTAGGTATACAATAACGTGTGGTTTAGTTACTTAATCCAGGACTCCTCGTCGGCGATGTCGCGGAAGAACTGGTGCAGCGTGTTGGCCTCGTTGAGGCGGGCGCGGCGGTGGGCGGCCAGCGCCCGCACTCGCTCCATGCGCTCGTTGATCGCATCGCGCCGGGACCCGATGCCGGCGCTGTCGAACTGCCCCGACGTCACTAGGGCTTCGGCTTGCACGTTCATGTCTGCGACGCAACATGATTCAGTTAAAAAACATAACATAAAAATCGGTCCATTTACAACGAGATATTTATTTATTTATAGGTATGCCAACAGTACATATGCTTAACTAGGGAATCACAAATATTTTAATTGATGCCGGTTCTAGTACATGTACAATTATAGGCAAACACATATTTAGTAACGAAGAGCAACAAGATGATACCAAGAAGTATTTAATATTACAATATAAAAATAAAACTATTGGAAATAAGACTGCTTAGCAGGTAAGCTCAGCAGTTCTTTTTTCAATGTCTTGTAGTCATGGAAAATATCCACGAACAAACATATAATAGAAATAAAAAACCTCCTTTTTTGAAGTTGATAAGGAATAATCATCTAGCGGTAATACACGTTATAAGGCGCATCGATAATATTCATCCACGCAGTCAAGATATTCGTATCACAATCAAAGTAACAATTGGAAATAAGTTGCAGCGCAGACGGCACACTTTTTGTGTGATCGAGTCTATGGCGCACAAATTGCCAGCATGGCGCAGAAAAAGTAGGGTCGCGGATTTTTCATAGATTCAACGTAAACGACACATGCGCCGTGTGCGTTAGCGCACGTCACAGCAAACATTCTATTGTCTTTGCACACTTTATGTGCGGTGCGGCGCAGTCTGCCCGAAAACCATGGATCTTTTGTGCGCCGGGCGTTTTGCGGGACGTATCTTTTAATGCATATTGCATATTATTGCAAAGAGTTAAAAATGTGGTAAAAGTATTAAAAAGTGTGTCACTGATAGTCTGTCGACTGTGCTGCCCCTTTACGATTCAAAATAGCCTTATAATATAGTATTAAGATGCAAAATGTAGTGCACAAGATATTCGTGTCACTCACTGGCTAATACTGGCATATAAAGTAGACACGCCTTGTGTATAATATGCCAATTGGTCAATAGAATTTCCTACTCTTCTGCATGGCTGAAATTCGTCTACTACATGACTACATCGAACAGCCATAATAATTGTGGCTTTCTACTATAAATACCTTTGATCCTGTCTTCATGTGCCTGTATATCAGCTTCCACCAGCTGGTGTTTCTTCATGAGATTCTGCACGGAGGCGAGGTCCTTGCCCGAGTCGTCAGAAGTGAGAAGGCTCTCCACCTCGCCGAGCCAGAAGTCGAGGTCTTTCACGGCGGCGATGTAGGTGCGCTGCTTGTTAGCCTCCTTCAGTTTCAACGACTTCTCCGTAGTCTTTTGGGTTAGGAACTCCCATTGGTCTGCGATGGACGCCAGCCGAGCCTAAACGAACATAAGTGTTTTAAACTTACTTTCATAACAATCACTTAAATATGGGCTTTTTAATTGGAAATTATATATTTTTATAAAGATTATATAATAAATTTAAGTACAAGAACGTTCTGCTTCGAAACTATTTAACATTTCATTCAAATGTTAACATTTGTCGTAGCGTTATTACAATCGAAACGATCTGACTACCCTCTTCCTGGATTGAAATATATTAAATATTTATAGTAAGAATAATAATAATAAATATGAAACACATTGAACACAATGATAATCTAATAATTATAGCACTAGCTAATCTAAATAATTAACATATTTCGATAAACATTTTAACCGCCGCAAGCAAATAACCTACAATACTTTTGCTCTAATAGAACTCGTGAAAAAACAAGAACAACTACGGTAGATCCAAACTCAATAATATCCCTTATCTATACTAATATATAAAGCTCTTCAGCTTTATATATTAGTATAGATAAGGCAAGCTTTATATATTAGTATAGGATAAGCAACTCTTCAGTTTGTTTGTTTGTTTGAACGCGCTAATCTCAGGAACTACTGGTTCGATTTGAATAATTCTTTCAGTGTTAGATAGCTTATTTATCGAGGAAGGATATAGGCTATATATCATCACGCTACGAGTAATAGAAGCGGAGCAGTAATGAAGTTTAAAAATCGGGGGTATTTTTTCATACTTGGAGCTTCCGCTGCGTACGCTGCGTAAACGGTTAAAGTTACACAAAAGTCATGTATGAGAGTATTGTTCTCCTTTTAAAGGTCTACAAAAAAGTCCGCGACAGCATATGTCTATCTTTTAAGGTTAGCTCACTATAAATATTTTTTGCTAATAAAAATTCTGAAATTGACCCCGAAACCTTTAAAGTTGGAGGGAGGGGAAATCCTATGTATAGTGATAAATGAAAGTACCGTGTTATCCCGAATTTAATGCGAGCGAAGCCGCGGGCAAAAGCTAGTTAATTATACAATTCTAGTCTAGGTTCAATTGAATGAGAAAATTGTAAAGTAAGAGTTAAACTACGTTTGGTAAAGTGTACCTGCACGGCGTCTTCGCTGCCGCTACACTGTCCCCTCGTCACGAGGTTCCCGCCCATGGCCAGCACGGACTGGATGCGTTCAGCGTTGGCTGCCAGTTCCGCCTCGAACGCCTGGTGCTTTTGATGCTTCGACTGGATGTTGGCTGGGTCCTGAGTACATACGGAAACGTATTAATAATGTACCATATCAAGTAAAATACCTTACAGAATACAAGGACAAGTCAACTTGCGGTATTGCAATAACAAATAAAAAGTTATGATGATTTCAATACTGTGAAACTTAAGACATTGCGTCTACTGGGGAAAAGTAGCGTCTGACCAACGAACCCCTCCCAAAAAATCGTGTCGGTCCATGCGCCAAACACCCTGTATAGAAAGAGCACTTTACCTTGTAGCTCTCCTCGGTGGCAAGCTGCAACTTCTCAGCGATCCAGTTCTCCATTTCGTCGGCGTCTCGCGAGAACTGCTGCAGGGTTTGCTCATCGCCCAATCTAACAGGACACGAATTTTTGAATTCAGAAACTAGATATAAAAATAATAAATTATAAAGAATGGCGTCGGTGGCTCAATGGTGTGGACTGTTGCTTTCCTACCGAGAGGGCTGAGGTTCAAATCCCGACACGTACAAATGTGATTTCGAATTTTCAAAATTATATAAACGTTATCCGACGCTCTAACCGTGAAAGAAAACATCGTGAGGAAACCTGCGCACGCCTGCGAAGAGATTCAAAGGTTGTGTGTGATGTCGGTCAATCCGCACTGGGCCCGCGTGGACGACTAAGGCCTAAACACCTAAAGTCGGTGGGGACGTTTAATCAGCTGATGATAAAAAATAAAAATTAGATATTTTAATCGTCAATTTTAAAATGTTAGAAGCTAGTTCGAATTGTAATCCCACCTGGAGCGTTTTTCAATAAGCGCATCCTTGAGGTGTCGCCAGCGGTCGAGAACCTGCGCCCGCTTCTGTCCGATGGCGTCAGCCGCGTAGTGGTCCGACGCCACCAGCTGCTCAGCCACTGTTTGCAGCTGGGCGATTTTCTCCTCCTGCACACAAACATGTTGTCATCTAGGCTAGGGTGGAGAATTCGACAAAATCTATATTTTTAGACTCTTTATTTATTTATTTAGGGACAGCCAAAAAAACAAACACCATACAATTATAAACTTAAATATATAAAAACTTTACTTGTACCACCACTTGTAGTGGTGCTTTAGTTAAAGGTTGCCACGGCATGCACAACTAAATAATGAGTCGTTGGAAACTACAGAACGCTTAAAATCATTAAATTTAAAATCTATTAATTTACATACTTCTGCTCATTACTGGCAGCTAGTGCCAGAAAAGTAGACTTAAACTTGCGCTGTGAATATTAAAAACCGAATTTATCGCTATGTGAGCGTGATAATTGACTGAATTGTTTTCTTTTTCTACACTAGAAATAATGTATATGGTAAATCAGCGTTTGCTGGGTCAGCTAGTAATCATAATAATGTGTAACATATACAAAGATTAAACATTCGAAAAAGGCCTCTGTGCTGTTGGCTTCGGCCCCACACATGCCTTCCAAAGGACCGGGCCACGATTTGGCCCGTGAATCTTAAGGATTTCGAAAACATAATAATCTTTATTGAACAAAAAGGAATACATAATCTTCAACATTACAATACAATTTGTTTCTTAGTATAGAAGTACATTGTTAAGATGAGAATCTTAAGCATCTATACTAGTTCCTTAACGGAACTGTATGTCAGACGCTGTCTTCCAGATAAATACATTTCAAAGGTAGTGACATACTAAAAACATTTGTTTTTTTGAATCAAAACTATGGAAACATTATATGTAACAATAATCTATATAGGGGTAAAAAGAAATAATAAAGGCATAAAAAAATATATATAGAATACTCAGTTTAGGAAGCGCACGTCTTCGAGAGTATGAAAATGTGTGTTGTGATTGTTTGTGTTGCATATAGTGTTCTGTGAGTGTAGCGTGTAAAGTGTGGTGTATGTATGTAGCGTGTAATGTGAGTAGCATATGATCTAAGGAGCGTGCGATGTGTGTGGCGTATAGTGTGATGTGAGAAGCGTGTGGTGTGGATTGCGTGTGGTGTTTGTAACCAAAACGTCACCAGGAAGTTTTTAAAATGTCTTCCGTCTCAATATAGTTTAACCCCTGCAACCAGTTTTTAACATTCAATTTTAGTTTTTGTGATGTGTTACTGTAAATATTAAGACAGATTTACTTTGTTATATATATATGAGCTACGTATATAGTACTGTCTAGCAGCAAATCATATATTAGTTCAGAACATACATGTGCATTGATGGCCTTATCAAAGTCCTCGTGCTTCTTGATGAGCTGCTCGACGTTGTCGGGCTGTTGTGCGTCGGGCTGGTCGGCGCTGTCGGGCGGCGCGAGGAAGGCCTCGCGCGCGCCCATCCATCCTTCAGCCTGCTCGCAGTCGCGGTAGAACAGCTGCAGCTCCAGGTTCTGGTCGAGCTTCACGCGACGCCCCACCCATGCCCTGATGCAAGACACTACATTATGTTTTGTTCCATGTACAGAATATACCTATGGGAGGGATCTTTCTAGAAGTAACGTAACTTTTTTACTTAAAAACTTTTGGAATACAAACTCCCAAATTGGCTACCCTTTTCATTTATGCTAGTTCATTAGTTTAAAAAACTCAAATAGCGGAATAAACGACGAAAAAATTGTGTGCAAAGCCAGAAATTTATAAAAACAACAAAATACGCAAATATATTAAAAATCTTGTTTTAGTCTACTTCCGCAAAGGCTATTAAAACTATGCCAAAGATAAAAAACTTAAACTCTTCTTGCGACTTTTGGGTACAATGGTCACTTAAGAGTTACGTAACGAGGGAGGGTTCTAATTGAATTGACCTGGGCATTCTCTATGTATAGTATGATTTCACGTATCAAGCATAATAAATACAAATCCTTCTTACAGAGAAAGTTCATATTGCAAGAACAGCAGCCAGTTATATTATGGGATGGATCTCTCTCGTCTATACTTAATTGAAACATTGTAGGTTTATACTTTGTACACGGCCGTTTAGAGATATAATTATTTGTTACCAAGCCGATTATTTTATAAAACGGACTCATATTGATGAAGATAGAATATTAAGCAATCGAACTAAAGTGAGACCCATATCTAACAGGGCACTGCAATATGTATACGAGTAAATGAAAACTCACTGTTCCAGCTCCTGGCGGGCGTCACCCATGGTGTTGAGCTTCTCCTGTATGTCGACGGAGGCGTAGTGTCCGCCCTGCAGCAGCTGCTGGCCGAACAGCTCCAACGCCTGGAAGGTGCCGGCGCGCGCGTCCATCTCCGTGCGGTGCTCCTGTACATAGCCGCACCATGCTTTAGTTTAACCGCTAAGATTTTACAAACTCAAAACCGTTTTATTCAAATAAATCATTACATGACACTTTTGAATCGTCAAGAAGTTATTTTTAATGAGTCCACATAAAATAACATTTCAATTGTGTCTGTAGGAAATATTCGATTGAGGCGGTCCAAGGGATGTTGTTAATGAAGGTCCATTTATGACAGGTACTTTGTAATCTGATTTAGGAAGCTTTCAAGACTAAATGCAAAAAAAAAAACATTATGTAAGTACCGACATATAGTAGCTAAAGATTTTCATAATCGGAACACATAACACTTTATGTCAATGACTCTATGTAACGATCTTACAGCAACAAACTAACAATGTTAAACTGAAAGTGATTTCCTGAAATATACAGATTTTCATGGACTGATAGTTTATAAATCGCGCTTTATGCTAATACTTTATGTACCAAAGGTATATTTAAAAGTATAACTACAGTTGTAAATTAACAATGTTCAATAAGAAGTCTAAAAATTTTAGTTGTCGAATGTTCATAGATTCTTTATACGAGTTTCTAAAATACCTAGATCGTTAATTAGGATAGGTATAGTTTAGTAACATTACATAATTGAGTAGTGAGGCCTTTCGGGCTGTTCAAAATGATGCGGTCTGGTAATCTCATATAGACAAAAGAACAGTAATGACTGAGTAAAAATTAAATATCTGTAAGATGAGAACAATTAATCAAAGTGTACCAGGGAGTTTATAACTTTCCTGAACTAAAATCAACTATATCGTCAAGTATTTAACCTATATAAATAGTGGCTATATGACTATGTATTTAAAACTTTTACGTTTGTAAATATTATATCATCACGGGGTCCCATCGCCTAATATTGTCCGTGAGCTTCCTACGAAGTTTCGATAGATGGCGTTACTTGTATCAGTTTATCTTGCTTACACTTTAAAATGCAGTATTATCAAATATTTATTATTCCTAAAATCAATATTTTCCTTAATTCAATCAACAATCATATAAAAAACATTTTTTACTAATAAATAAAAGTTTTTTAAAGATTTGCGACAGTACCGGTAACGGCAGTAAAAGGAACCACCACAATTATCGAAAGCACGGTTGCAGCAACAAAAAAAAAGAGTTAATAGATGGCGCTTGCACGTGTACACTTGAAAACTGCGTTTAATTTTATCACAGTTAATGTGTTATTAGATGTGTTGAATCAGCTTTTCTATTATAATGTTTTTATAACAAATTGCTTTTTAATGAACACTGAAAAAGACTACTTATGAATTGTAAATGGGAATAATAAAAACATGAAATATGCAGTGCAATCAAAATAAAATTGCATGTTAGATGGGTCGAACTAAACGCAACTCAACTAAAAGTTTTAAATTTTATTCTTACTTTGTTTGTACTTCTTAAAACTTGCTTCTGCTTAAATTTATCGTTAAAACTACAAATACGACTTGGCTACGTTTTTTGAACTTTGAGGAAAAAAAATACCGATTTAAAACTAAAAATAAATTTTAGCCAGATAGAAATGGTTAAATAATTCTTTCATAATTTTGATGTCGGAGCCAAACGCACTCTTTAGCTTTATAATTTAATATAGGTAGGTAGTTTGTTTGGCACCGACATAAAAATTATGAAGAATTATTTAAGCATTTCTATTTGGCTAAACATATCTCTGTAGATTTTCAGTTTGAAGTCTGTATGTTTTGTCTGAAAATTTTTGAGAATAAGTGATCATGTCATGATTACATGAAGTAATAGTTGATATGAGTCGATTTTTAAATGTTCAATTTCTCTGGTCACCACTCATCAAACCCTTATTTCCTTATCTTGGAACCACCTCTGGACTATCCTCTTTCCAACAAAAAAATAATCATAAAATCAGTTCATAAACGACGAAGATATATGCGAACAAACGTAAAAAAATTGGGCAAGCGCGAGTCGGATAGTGGTGGGTTCCGCAGCAGTAAGTTACATAGAAAAAATATTATTTATTTACTTAGGCATCTACTACAGCTTTATTATGAGAAAATAGTGGTTCACCATTTATGACGTATAAAAAAACTTCACATCAGAAATCGCTTAAACTAAATTTCATTGTCAGATTTTATGGTTATGTACATCATTTTTTATTTTATCAAGCCCATAGTTTAGAAATTAGAGCCCTCCTCTAATTTCTAACACACTTTTTTCAACTTTGAAAATGTCTCTCGCGCAAAATATTCAAGTTATAAAAATGATATTATAAACCTCGATACCATTTTTCAAGATCTATACACATTGATACACCAAACGGGGGGTCGATGAAAAAAATATTTTTTTCAGTTCACTGTATGGAAACCCCAAAATATATTAATATTTTTTCAAGTTTCTTGTAAAAACCTTATAGCGGTTCACAGAATACATATATCTACAAAGTTTGAATAGTGTAGTTCTTATAGTTTCGGAGAAAAAAGGATATGACATACGGACGGACAGACAGACAGACTTGACGAATTTATAAGGGTACCGTTTTTTTGCCAAGGTCGAATCGAGTAACCTCCTTTTTTTAAGTCGGTTCAAAAGCAGCCCCTGTTTTTCCTTATTACATCAGCTACCTGCCAAAAAAGTCTCGTCCAAATACGTCAAGCCGTTTCACAGATTACCCGGAACAAACTGACAGTCTGACAAAAATTTTAAACATTGTTATTTTGGCATAATATGTAGTACCGCATATATATTGATATGCATATATAAGTTACCGTCCTAACGCTGGAACGAAGAGCCTTCCTTTACTTTCCGTCTTCAAAAATAAATTCAGTTCACCGGTATTGATATTGAAAAAAATAAATTATATCAGTTCCTTAGCAAATTAAAAACGCAATTTAATATAGTGTCGAAAACTAAATATAACAAAAACATAAAAACATTACAAGTGTGGAATAAGTGACCATTGATTCAAAACACTAATAAGTATTTTGAAGAAAACGCGTAAGTGACGCGTCTTGCACGGCGCTTAAGTCCTTATGTTTTTATCCTTTGTCCTTTGATAAATATATCGTCGCCGTTGATGGCTTCCATTCAAGACCGCTCTTGCAGCTATATACCTACATAAGATGCTTTTCGTTCACAAAATATCTGGCTTTTATATTATTTACAAAAAAGTGTATAAGTATGTTTAGAACTCATACATAATACAGGCTTCACGCTTAACTTGCGGCAAGATGGCGCTGTGTGTATATCAGTGGATATTTATTAATATATAATAAGAGCCTCCTCTAATAACCCCCACCGCACGAATAAAGGTTTGCACGGCCTGGAACCAACGGCTTACTGCTCAATTCTATATAATATTCTATATTTTTGAAATAATGAGTAATAGTTTTATTTAATAAAAGTTTAATTAAAAAACCTGGAAATTCATTTGTTATTGGTTCACAATCAACAATAAATTCATTGTTTAATTGCAACGTCACAATTAATCAATTCTTAATTGCAATTAAATTTGCACAATACTACACACGCCACGCACGACGCGCGCGTCAAATATACATAGATACCTATCTACCTATGCCTATCAAAATGTTTGGTTTGAGAAATTACATTTTAGTCGGATCGGATTCGGAAGAGCGCACTAACGCGCGACGTTGCCGCTCTGTCAAAGCGCACGCGCCGTAAGAATAAACAATAAATGCGCTGTTGCCGTCCTTATTTAGAACTGTGATTAATTAATAACTGTGTGTTTACGCCACCTACCGGATTTTCAAATATCAGTTTAATCTGTCTACGCGAATCTTGCTATAAGCACCAGGTCACGGACCTTGTGGCATCTAGTGAGAATAAAGTGAGTTAAAAATAGCTTCCTCAAATAGCTTCCGTAGGTGGTCACGTTTTTGTAGTATGGGATGCATCATCTGTATAGTATATATTATTAAATCTGTGATATCATCAATAACTATTTCAAATAGGAATGTATGCCCAATTTATTATCTATACAGCCTTTGCTTATAAATAAAAATACTTTTGAACCATGTGTAGATATATAAATAATTAACGTGAAGAATAAAAAATGTGAGATATATAAAAAGACAACAAATGACACACACACACAAAATAAAATTAAAATAAAAAACACTGCAGAAACACGCAAAACCAAAATTTATTTTTTTGAAGACAGTAAAGTAACTTTGAAAAATTTTGCAAGTGTTATTGCTATTAGTATTTAATATTACGACTCTTAATGTCACTATAAACTGTATAAGAAAATCAAAATGTATTCTATTTCATCGTCATCAGCTCATTAAACGTCCCCACCGAGGGGCACGAGCCTACCCGTATAGAGTGATTAGGGCTTAATCGTCCACGCGGGCAGTGCAGTGCGGATTGGACGACTTCACACACAACCTTTGAATCTCTTCGCAGGCGTACATGAACGTTTCCTCACGATGTTTTCCTTCACCGTAAGAGCGTCGGATAACGTACATATAATTTCGAAAATTAGAAAACACATTGGTACGTGGCGGGATTCGAACCTCAGCCTTCCCGGTAGGAGGGCGACAGTCCACACCATTGAGCCACCGACGCTTTAGTATTCTATTTATTAAGATTTTTTTTGTAAAAAAATAAAAACATCAATAAAACCATTGCTCTTAAAATAACAATATTTAAATGGTTAATTCATATCTGGTGAATATTATCGTTTGTGTTAAGGAAATTACCATCTAAAACCCACCATATTATTTTAGTAGTAGGTGTTTACTAATATTAGGAAGAAACCTACAGCACATCGATAGAAGTGAGACAATCGTTCTTTGCATACAGTGCATAGGGTTGCCAGATCCTCAGGACTTGATTAGAAAATAATTAGACACCTTAAACGATAATCTTAATAAATAGGGAAATAATTATTTGGTAGAGCTTTGGAAACTAATACCATTAAAGATATAATTATTATGTTTCCGAAATACGAATATTCTCTGGCCCAATAGTGTCCCGGTTCTTTGGAAGATGTGCAGGAAGCCAACAGCACAAGTCCTTTTTCCAATGTATAATCTTATTATTATTATCAAAATACTGTTAAACCTTTAGAAGCCAGTGACAACATTAGTCGTCAAGAATATATATTTTCTATTACGTTTGGGAAAAGAATGTACGGGAAGCAAGTCATGCAAACTGGCAACCCTCGGTGTATTACGTTCGAACGACAGTAAGGGCACACATGCTTGCAATGCGTCTGACCTGCGGCATTACACCGTACCGCGCGTCTATCTCCAGCCGATGGTTCTAGAAACATTCACGCACCATTACTTCACACGTTTTAATAATCATCCAGCACGCCGAGTGAAACCCTTGGTTGAGTGTTTCGATGATTTGTACAATGATTTCGTTATTGGTGTTTGCATAGATTAGTCACGTGCAATAAGATCCATACATGGAAAGAATTTCAATTAAATGTTTATAATAAAAATTCAATAAACAAATAAATAACTGCTTATACCTAATAACAATCACACAAAGTATTTACTGTTAAAATTTATATTTGTTTTTGATATTTTCAAAGTGACAACATTTAATTTCTGTTCATGTATCTTTTGTATGTGACTGCACATTGACTCGACGAAAAGGAATGATTTCAATCACGCAACAAATACTTACCATAAAAGATGATGTTAGGTGTAAGCTTACACCTTTTCGTTAAAAGTAAACGGGAGGTGGTGTTGACTGACAGATCCACTGCACTACTTTTTACGATCCGTCAAAAGGACTCATTTCTACACATTTGTTGACATTCAATAAACGGGGCGGTCAGATCGCTCAAAATTTATAATTATCTCTCTCAATCTGTCTTTTTACAGGACAACAATATATTGCACTGTTGTAGTTGCGGTGTGGTAATTTTTTATGGCATTACACCACAACAACGTCACTGTTTGTTACGTTTTCGTTGGTATATCAATTGACGTACTTTTAATATTCTATATGTGGATAATTAAAACGACACAATTGGGATATAAAACATTCTAAAATGAGCATTTCAGATATTGAACTCGGTCAACATCCCATATATTTTCATCTGCAAGTAAAAGTGAGTGGCACACTTTCAATGTATGAACAATGTAGACTACGCATATATAAAGTTGCATATATAGTACGTACTTGGTGTCGCTCGATAAGAGCCTCTGCGCCGGTGACGTCATTGGCGAGCTCCTCGGAGCTCACCAGCGCCATCATGGAGTTGATCCACGCCATCAGGTCGCGGTAGTCCGATAGGAATCTAAAATTAATATTTTGAGAGTGAAAATATTTGACGAAACAAAAGTAAAAACATGCTGTCGATTACAGCAGTAATACGCCGTAATATGACTTCAACATCGTTATATACCAATCAGTATTTTTGCTGAAAATGAACGAAAACGAGTATATATCGACATTCTTAGAAAAACCGTTTCGTAAACTATTTAATTTATTTATTTATTTCAGATATCTATGATCCATTATTTGTTAGTAACAATTTTTTTCTTAGCTCTACTGTTAGTACAATTTTGATATTTTTTAAAAGTTTTATACTAACATAAAGCTTGCAAATACAAACCGATAGATTATATTTGTTATTATGACCTAAGCATTCAAGCTAGAATTCGTCGCGAATGGTGAATACTATTTTGGTTTACAATACCATTCTATAGCATACCATATTTATTATATCCACATTTCAGTTCGTAATTACAATATTTTTCAAAGTTATAATTTATCATTGAAGTATTGACCTGTTGAAACCGATGATAGGAAGTAAATTGTAATAGCCTTTTCCGGCCTCTTGAGAGTACTTGAGATGGCCGACCACTTTAGTTTTTATGGCTTTTTGAGACGAATTTTTAGTCTTAGAGCGATCAGTCTTTTTTTCATTTTTGAGAAGCTAGTGAAACATACTTCACAATTATCTATAAATAACAAGGTTTGCGTTTTTGTGTGACACATGGTGTCGTTGGTCGTTGACAGGTTAATGAAGTATCATTACAAAGAGTCGTTTGTTTACGCACCTCTGCAAGTCGTACGAGTCGAGCAGTTTCTCCTTACGAGCATTGGCCCTGGCCTGTAGCTGTTGCCAAGCCTCGTTGATCTCCCGCTGTTTGCTGTACGTAGCATCGGCGGAGTCGCCATGGGTGGCCATTAAGGTTGCGGTCTCGTCCAGCTGACGGATCTTGTCGCCTAAAGCGGCTAAGTCGCGCTCCAGACCTTCGTGCTTGCCTATAGTCAATAGATAATCAAAGTTTTTACAATTGCTTCCCTAATATTGTTGTATTGGTTTGAACTGACTCTGAAATATCCGTTTTCTGAGCCGACCAAATCGTGCCAAAGCATGGTTTTTCCACATTTGAAATACATAGGCAATACGTTGTGTGCAGGAAACGGGTTTCGTAGGTTCAAATCCCATGAGGAAACCGAGGGAGGGGAGCCATGCTGTATGGAAGGTTTGTCCCTGCAACTAAATGGATAAACATACTTGTATACTTTATTGTAAATTCATAAATATTATATATAGGAACATCCAGACCGATACAAACAGTCATGTTAATGCCCACAAATGTTTGTCGTGCCCGGGGATCGAATCCGGAACTCTTGGTATAGAAGCCGAAGTTTAAACCATTACACCAAATAGGTCGACAGTGGATACACATACTTATATACTTTTTTTGTAAATACAATATTATACATATAAAATTTGTCCAATTGAGTGCTTACAGTAAATCGTCTATGGTTTCCAATCTGTAGAGTAAAATGGGTGAATGAGTGGGAAGCATATTATATGTTGGTGATTTTCCGGGTTGTGTAGTCGCACGGGGTACGCACAGTTTATTTGCATATATGGTGCACTTACGCTGCAGCGTCTGCACGGAGCGCAGGTCCCGTCCGAGGTCGTCCCCGGCGAGCGCGGCCTCCTTCTCGCGATCCACTCCTTGGTCTCGTCCACGTCGCGGTGGAACCGCTGCACCTCGTGCGCCGACCCAGTTGGCTGCGCGCTCCGACGTCAACTGCTGCAGCGATGTCCACTTCGTGTTCAGCTCCTGGGGCGACGAAACACAAATTAAGTTTATTTTACATACGATACACTATGATTTAAATTGGCGCCGAGGCCAATTTAGGAACTTTATCATCAATTAATTAATTATTATCAACATTATTATTGAAGCCTAAAATGTCCACTGCTGAACGTAGGTCTCCCTCCCCTAATGATTTCGAGCAGTTGACATACATCTGCTACCCGCCACCTTAACCAGGTCATCCGTCCATCTGGTTGGAAGTCGGCCTTCACTTCGTTTACCGTTACGTGGACGCCACTCGAGAACCTTTCCGCCCTAACGGCCATCGGTTCTAGGCACTATGTTTGTCATCATCAGCTCCTAGCCTACCCGTAAATGGTGTATAGACCTTAGTCGTCCACGCGAACCCAGTGCAGAATGGTCGACTTCGCGCACAACCTTTGAATTTCTTGGTAAGCGTACGCAGATTTCTCACGATGTTTTCCTTCACCGTGAAAGCGTTGTATATACATATATATTTTAAAATACATTGGTCCACCGCGGGATTTGAACCTGCACTTTCCTGATCGGAAGACAGCAGTCAACACAAAAGAGGCACTAAGGCTCCGAAGTATATATTAATTAATTATAGGAATATAATATTAGATCATTAACTATTCGACAATCTGACATACCTAACAATAATAATAATATTTACTAATCGTGATTCAATGCAATGTTAGTCTAAACAATACATCTCAGTGTTGATCAATGAGAACATTCCAAATAAACAATATTGGTAAACAATTTGAATTATCATCATCGCACTTATAAAATCTATTGTACATTAACATTACCTGTCAATTTTAATAATTCATTTCCTATCATAATGTTTTAGTTATTCCTTTTAAACATGTATTTAGGCTCTAGCCAATTAGGCCGTAAATTTGATTTCACTCTAAAGATAGTCATAAACAACAAATTTTGCCTTATTATTAGGAGTCAACCTGTAACACGGTTGACCCTAATTAAAAACATATACCAACCTGCATCTGAGTCTTGATCTTGAGCGCCGCCTCGGTCTGTCCGACCGTCATGAGCTGCACGGCGATCTCGTTCATCTCGGCGAGGCGCACCTCGTTGGCGCGCAGGTCGTTCTGGAAGTCGTCGAACTTCTTCTGCATCACCTCCACCTGCTCCAGGTCCTCGCCCACGTCCTGCACTTGGGCGTGCATCTCCTGTGCGCGTTCAATATTGCAATTTGAATAATTTGTATTAC
The DNA here is from genome assembly GCA_019425675.1 of Leucinodes orbonalis. Taxonomy (NCBI): domain Eukaryota; kingdom Metazoa; phylum Arthropoda; class Insecta; order Lepidoptera; family Crambidae; genus Leucinodes; species Leucinodes orbonalis. The sequence continues at coordinate 36,416 of PQWD01004455.1, forward strand.
GGTAATCAATGTTTGATACAAAAATAATATAAATTTTATGGAAGTTGTGGTATAGCTTCTAATTGTAAGTACGTAAAATAAATTCAGAAACAATTATGACATTCATGGTCAAACTTAAATAAAACGAACAATTTCAAATTAATGTGATTGGACTGAAAAGTAGTCTACTCAGGGTGTTCAGAACAACCACAAAAAGTCCCGACGATGGTCTTCCGTAGACACCGTTAATAAGGTAAGAGAAACAACTACGCCGCGTTCATTGCATAATCTAAATTTGACTTGAATTATATTGACATAGATTTTAACTTATTTTATAAGCGTAAATCTGTTACTAAGAAAGTGAATTAAACAAATAAAATAAAAAACTTAATAAAATATTATCTATTTCTGAGACTTTCAGCATAAAGCTCGTTTAATATACAATGGTAATGGAAGATATCAACGTGATTTTAATTTCTTTTGTGCTTGACGATCAAGGATTTTGAATTTGAATCTGAAAAAGATTACCTTATCCTTAATCCAGGTGGCGAGTTCGGCGGCCTCGCGCACCAGCACGTACGCCTTGACGGTCTCGTTGAGCTTGTTCTGCCTCTCGCGCGCCAACGCCAGCAAGTTGTCATATTGCGCCTCAATCTGTCAACACGCATACATATTAACACTTTGTAAGAGATATGTTAAGGTTTAAATAAAAATAAAAAAATAGTTCAAATAACATAAAAGTTCTTTATTGCACATAAGAAAAAGCATACAACAAAACAAGAAACAACAAAAAATAGTACAATGTATAATTCCTTATTGCTAAGGAAGCAATTTCTCCCCGACAACCTTTGGGTGAAAGAAAAATGTTTATAGGTAAGCGGGCTAGTGAAAAAACTTAATATACATGCAATTAGTTAGTTTACTAATTTCATACAGTGTATCTACCTTAAAACAACTTAGTATAAGGATCAAAATATGATTTCAGTATATGCGACGGAGCCGTAGAAAGGGTTAATGATGTCCCTTTATGATATTAAACATTACACCAGTGGACTGCCAACCCATCTCGGAGTGGGCATAACGGGATTATGACTTTATCCTCCGTCACTAGCTGTGATATCTGACGCAAAATGAATGCAGGATTTTATAAGATGTCAAAAATATAAAATAAAATATTTAAACCTATTTGATAACAAAAAGAATACCATTCAATTGCATCTAAGCAATTGAGCAGAATACATTTGTCACCACCCCTGCTCATCTAGGGTGTCGTAGAAGGCGACAAAAGGAAATTTCCCCAAGTGATGGCAGCGCTCACTTCGGTACTGGTGTATCCTGCGCTCACCAAACCCGCCTGCCAAGCGGTGGTGAGTATGGCAAAAAACCCCCAAATGATAGACACCATAAATTGCGGCCCCTAGTCCCGGCGGCCCGCTATTCGGCTACGGTAGCGGCACGGTTACGCGGGGCAGGGGTGCTAAGAATCTCCGGCAGAGATCCGGCTACCAAAAGAAACAAAAACGGCAATTAAACTGGCAACATATAACACGCGCACACTGAGGAACTGACGAAAAATATTGGAGCTGGAAACGGAGTTAGACAGATTGCATTGGGACATAATAGGTTTGTGTGAAGTCCGAAGACAGGGGGAGGACACCACAATACTGCAATCGGCAACCTGTTCTATTACCTGTGAGGGCGACAGCTATCCAGGGTGGTGTCGGGTTTCTCGTCCATAGTCTTCTCATCAACAACATAGTGGGGATCGAAAGTGTGTCAGCTAGGGGTAGCGTACCTTGTATTAAGATCAAAGCGCTATGCGCTAAAGGTGATACAGGTTTACGCACCGACTTCATCCACTCGACGATGAAGTGGAGGTATGTATGATGATATTAGCAGAGCTATGCATACCTCAAGACACACTTACGGTCGTCATGAGAGACTTCAACGCAAAGGCTGGGCATTCGGAATGATTGTGAGTTGAAAGTGGGGCAATATGGATTTGGGCATCGGAACCCAGGGACAGCGGCTGGCCGATTTTCATGGAAAAAGAGGGACCTTTATGATGAACTCTTTTTTCAAGAAGCGCCGCAGGGAAGTGGACTTGGTTGAGTCCTGAGTCCTCCGATGGATCCACCGAAATGAGATTGACTTCATCATGACCACCAGAGACATATATTTAACGATGTCTCTGTGATCGCCAGGGTTAAAACCGGTAGCGATCACCGTATGGTGAAGGCACGTTAAATATTGTTCAACTGGAAAGGTCTCGTCTGATGAAGTCTACGCTCCGACCTAACGTGATTCAAATCCATAACCCCGAAGCTTTCAACTCGAATGCAGAATCGCTTTGAATGCCTAGAGAGCTGCGTAACAGTGGACGAAAAATAATAGCGGGCTAGTGGAAACTCTGCAAACAGTTGGGTCTAAGTTTTGCAAGGGACAACGCAAATTAAGACCCAATAAACTATCTCAACAGACTCTCGATCTCATGGCGACAAGACGACAGATGAAACTGCAGTCTTCAGACGAGCGTCACAATACCGGCAGCTCAATAGACGTATATCCAGCTCCTTGCGACGCGATGTTCGTCACTTTAATACAAAGTGTATTAAAGAGGCATCGAACGAACAGAGGTTCCAAGGTGTTTGCGAGGAACATGTCTGTTGGGCAAAGCCAGCTGATAGTTGAAGACCAGGGAAATGTAGTCTCATCCAAACCAGAGATTTTGAGGGAGATTGAGAAGTTTACAGCGAGTTATATACCGCTACACAGATTCCGCTTCAAACTTAGCCGAAGACCCAGAGCTAAGTTAACCCGACATTTCTGAGGATATCCCGGAAGTCACTTGTGCGAGATTAGGATGGCTCTGAAACAGCTCAAGCGAATAAGGCCCGGAGGACGGAATTACCGCAGAGCTTTTGAAAGCAGGTGGCACGCCAGTGCTTAAGACCCTTCAGAAGCTCTTTAATTCCGTATCCGTGATGGTGCGACGCCTAAAGTGGGGCAATGGCGTGGTGGTGCTTTTCTTCAAAAAAGGCGACAAAACCTTGTTGAAGAATTATAGACCCATCACGCTATTGAGTCACATTTACAAGCTGTTTTCTAGAGTCATCACGAACCGTCTCGCTAGTAGGTTTGACGATTCCAGCCCCCGAACAAGCCGGGTTCCGCAAAGGCTTCAGCACCATAGACCACATACATACGCTGCGGCAGGTTATACAGAAGACCGAGAGTATAACGGCCATTATGCTTGGCGTTTGTGGACTATGAGAAAGCCTTTGATTCGATCGAGACTTGGGCTGTGCTTCAGCCCTCCAACGGTGCCATATCTTTCGCTATATCGAAGTATTGAGATGTTGTACGAGAGCGCTACTATGTCAGTCCGTGTACATGAAGAGCTTACACAACCTATCCAATTGCACCGAGGAGTGAGACAGGGAGACGTTATATCTCCGAAACTGTTCACAGTTGCGTTGGAAGATATGTTTAAGCTGCTCGATTGGAAAGGACTTGGCATCAACGTAAATGGCGAGTACATCACTCATCTTCGATTTGCCGATGATATAGTAGTCATGGCAGAATCCATGGAGGATTTAAGCACTATGCTCGAAACCCTAACGAGCTTCTCAACAGGTGGGTCTTAAAATGAACATGGACAAGACGAAAGTCATGTCTAATATCCATGTCGTACCATACCGATATCAGTTGGAAGTTCTGTCTCGAAGTTGTAGACGAATATGTGTACCTGGGACAGGTAGTCCAAATGGGTAGGTCCAACTTCGAGAGGAGGTTTCGCGTCGAATCCAATTAGGATGGGCAGCGTTCGGGAAGTTAAGGGATCTTTTCGTCCAAAATACCTCAGTGTCTCAAGACGAAGGTCTTTGACCAGTGTGTGTTGCCGTTATGACATACGGAAGCGAAACGTGGTCGCTCACTAAGGGCCTCTTGAAATAGACTCAAGTTGCTCAGCGTGCTATGGAAGGGCTATGTTAGGTGTTCCCTACGCGATAATCCGAAACGGATATCCGTAGGAGAACTAGGGTGACCGACATAGCCCACAGGATAGACAAGGTGAAGTGGCAGTGGGCAGGGCACATAGTGCGTAGAACCGATGGCCGATGGGGCGGAAAGGTTCTCGAGTGGCGTCCGCGTAACGGAAAACGAAGCGTAGGCCGACCCCAAACCAGATGGTCTGATGATCTGGTTAAGGTGGCAGGTAGCAGATGGATGTCAACTGCAAGGGATCGGTCCGCGTGGAAATCATTAGGGGAGGCCTTCGTTCAGCAGTGGACTTTCTAGTTGTAATGATGATGATGATGATGAATTGAAGTCATGACAACAACAAATCAATCAAGTCAATTGATTAAGAAAAACCGCTCAAGCAGCATTTTCATTTATTAAGTTCACATTTACAAGTACTTTTACGTTAAATTACTATTTATGTGTGGATGAGCTAGCCTATGCTAGTGTATTAACCCTAGAATGGTTATAAGTTTTTTTTTCTATTCATCAGTTTAGAACCGTAATAAATAATATAGTTCTAATTGTTATGGCAAGAATAATTCCATCATTTTCTGGGATAATTAAACATCAACACACAAACTCACACTTCATTGCCATAAACTCTATGAATATTAATGTAACAACATCATACATAGTACTTATTTTTATTTTTACTGAACATGAGGCAAACGAGCATACGGTTCACCTGATGGTAAGTGACACCGCCGCCCATGAACATTTGCATTTTATTAATTTATTTCAATTAATTACCTGGTTTTGCCTGGCAGCAATGGAGCTGGAGTCGGCGAGGTTTTGCTGCGACGACGACAGACCGGCATCGATCTTCTTCACGTAAGCGGCTGGCACGAAGCCCTGACGATCGTTCACCTCCACTTTCCACCAGTCCTACAGACATGATAACATAAATTAATGTGTCTGTAAGACTTTCCACCATTATTCTTGATTTAGCTTAGTGATGTTTTTATTGACAACAAAGAAAATTAATAATTTCATATCCAATTTACAGTCCACTGACACAGTACAGTTTATTTGCTTACAATTATATGCACATAGGCATACACTGTGTATCCTGACCATCTGAAAAGTTGCACTCAAGCAGAATTAAAAAAAAAACAAATCCTGTCATTGTTCCCTTTTTTTTTCAAAGTATATGACAATTGTCCCTAAAGCTTTGAAATGGCTGACGATATATAGTCAAAAGTAGTACCGCCATTACCAAACAGAAATTAACATTTTTTTTTTGCGATTGGTACTACTTACTTTGCATACGCTAATCAAATGATAGTTAAACCATTGGTTTTTATTTCAGAAACTTTAACTTGACTTTAGACTATTGTTCACTTTTTGGGTTTGTTTACTAAAAGTCACTGGTAATTTTTAATGAATGTAATATAGGCGACCTACAAGATCTCGAAAAGGGAAAAAATATTAATTAATACATAAAAAAAATCCAGATGCTTGACATCCAGACACATGACATAATATATTTTTATTTGATTTGTTCCTAGTTCAGTTTCACATACGTTATTTACGTAATGTAGAATAAATCGTGGCTGACCTCGAACTTCACAAGATAACAACGATTATAACATGTTTTAAATTAACAAGCATTCGAATATTCATAGTAATTTAAATACAGAAATGTACGAGTATATATTTTTAAGTCACATGATAATTAGATATTGTATTGAATTTGTAAATAATACAAAATATTATCAACGACTGGTTGGGACTATGCAACTCTACATGTGCAAACAGTTAAAACTCCTTGCCTGATGTAAAGCAAGGATGAGAACCTACATATAGGAGGAAAACATATTTATCCATGGTTCAAAGAATTATAATGAAGACAATATTCTTTATTAATTTTCGGATTCCGGTAGAGAGTTCCACAACTTTCTAGTGTGAATAATAAATTTAGTTACCAAGCGCTTAGAATTACTCTTTGAAATATTCACTGTATAATGCATCAGCAGGATCATAAGCCTGCCGAGCTCGTTCAAGAGCTTAAACAAGTCGTATAAAAAATATGTCACTTATTTTATAAAACACTAAACCGAAATTCACTCAAAATATTTGTTATCACTTACATCTGACCACTTCCTCTTTTTATTATAACGCTTTTCTACAAAAACATTCTCTACAAGCACCACAACTATCCAAGTAAGTACTATCATTTTGCTACACTAAACCTAGTATCACAGACTATTACAAATTTAAATATATTATTTAAAACTACATTTCAAAAACAAGTGGATAACGTTCGCCGGGCGCCGCGCTCAGCGTATTATGGCGATCATTACATAAACATTATTCGGTTCGAGGCGGACACAATAGTTCGTCATCAACTGTAATTTACTCTCCACGTTAGAGACGGTTCCGATTTGCACAACACATTACTCTTAATCTTTTCATGTGTATTATCTTATCACTTGAGTATTTCATGCTTAACTCGTTTAAAATAGATGTTATATTATTAATCTATACTAATATATAAAGCTGAAGAGTTTGTTTTTTTGAACGCGCTAATCTCAGGAACTACTGGTTCGATTTGAAAAATTCTTTCAGTGTTAGATAGCTTATTTATCGAGGAAGGCTATAGGCTATATATCATCACGCTACGAGTAATAGAAGCGGAGCAGCAATGAAGAATGTTTCAAAATCGGGGGTATTTTTTCATACTTGGAGCTTCCGCTGCGTACGCTGCGTAAACGGTTAAAGTTACACAAAAGTCATGTATGAGAGTATTGTTCTCCTTTTAAAGGTCTACAAAAAAGTCCGCGACAGCATATGTCTATCTTTTAAGGTTAGCTCACTATAACATATTTTTTGCTAATAAAAAATTCTGAAATTGACCCCGAAACCTTTAAAGTTGGAGGGAGGGGAAATCCTATGTATAGTGATAAATGAAAGTACCGTGTTATCCCGAATTTAATGCGAGCGAAGCCGCGGGCAAAAGCTAGTTATACATACATGAACTACAAGTTATGTTTAAATATGTATCTACTCCTGTGTATTCTTTTCACTAAACTGAAACAGTTTATCTTGTTCCATTACTCATTTCCGCATTCCATATATAAACACAAAATACTTCAAAATAGATAAAGGTATCAGTTTAAGTTACAAGTTAAATGTCGTCTATACTCATAATAAAAAAGTAGTAACCAGGAAATTAACTACTATTTGTACCAAACAAATATCTCAAGATAATCACGATAAACCAATTTCGTAATCATGGCCCGAGCGATCAAATTACGGTTTAAATCCTTTTTGCTATCATCCAGTTTTTATAATAGTATGAAATGACAACGGACTACTGTAACATCTTAAGTAGTCAGATAAATATTAATGTAACCATTCTACCCAAAGTTATTTACTCTAGGATGTCTTATCATTGAGCATGCTAGTTCATTGAAACGAGGTATGTCCATAGTTTTCATTATGTAGGTAGCTTATAATATATAACAAACCATTGTTCCAAAAATAAAAAATAAATAAACAAGTTATTCTCTCTTTATATTTTAGTATAGTATATGTAATTGTTTTTGGAAAGAAATTGTAGTTCAGGTCTCTTGTGAACTTTGCACGTCCAAAGGATATATTTATTTGGAATGAACATACATAAAAATAAATGCGTAACAGGTCTTTTTATTATTGTCAAGGCCCAGTAACTTTTACATATACACGTATTTTTATTATCTGTCAGCATAAGCAGTATGTTTTATTTTGATGGAGGACATGAAATCGGAGTTGAGTGAGTATGTTTTCAGTGGTAATGTTGACCTGATAGTCGTAGTTAAATGACAACGTGGTAAGATTGGTAACATGCACTTTAATATTAATATTATTTTTATGTGGCAAAGGTAAATTTTAATTATCTTTTAATCCTTTGATCGCTAATGACGCTTAAAGACACAATAGATTTCAAATGTTCCCGGATTCCCGGCGTTCAATGGGTTAAATTTGTTGACACACTAATGTGTGTGTGTAAATAAATATGTTATAACTTTACACTACTCTACTTGTGGGAAGTTGAGCTAATGGTAATGATGCGTTGTTTATCTAACCATAGTACAATCTCCTTTCATAAATTGGAGCCAGAAACCACCGTGTAAATGTTGGAAGACATTTATCTATATGAAGTAAAACAGCATTAAATCTAAAACATGTTACCTTGTTGTTGGAGTTGAGCAGGGTGAGGACGTCCCCTCGCTTCATGGAGACCTCGCGTGGGGACTTCTCGGCGTAGTCGTACAGCGCCACCACGCACTCCTTGCCCGACACGTCTACCACTGGTGACTCTTGTTGCTGGTGACAAACAATAAGAAAATTAAATATTCATATAATGAGCGTCCGTGGCTCAATGGTGTGGACTGCTCCTTTCCGATCTGGAAGGTGCAGGTTCAAAACCCGCCACGTACCAATGTCTTATGGACATTATGGGTACTTTTTCCGACGCTCTTACGGTGAAGGAAAATATCATCAGGAAACCTACGCACGCCTGCGAATAGATTCAAAGGTTGTGCGTGAAGAAGGCTCGTGTCTCTCGGTGGGGACGTATAATGATCATCAAGTCACCTGCTAACTATAGACACTTATTACTCTGAACAAGCGCGTGGTAAAGAAAAGGAGTGTGAAAAGGAAATATGGGGAAGAGGGATTTTGGGCGCCCAGTAACTTACTCGTGTGCATTGTTTCACGTCGGCCTTTTGTGAGTCATGCTTAGATAAAAAAAAACTAAATAGATACACAATCACGAAGAAATAACAACCAAAAAATATTCGAGCCACTTGCCACATACATTTACTTATTGTCATATTTATAACATTAAATTTTTCATTGAGATTTTGACTTTAACGCGTCATTAAAAGGGTACAAAATCAAAATTACGAGCATACTACTAAGTCACTATGTCATCTAGCGAGCGACATGATTATGAATGAAAAACTGACGCGATGGACAGAATTTTGCCGCGGATTCCTTTTTGAGTGAGATGAGTGATTTTTGTGCATCTAGTTACTCTCTGGTCCAAACGTCATCTTACTTATCTTTTTAGTTAAAATTGGGAAAAAGAAATGGAAATATAGGGAAGGCGTAAGCGAGAATTGGTCTTGCGGAAACCTCATTCGCTTCGAGGAACAGCACGAGGTGTGGTTTTGAGGCCTTAATACCAGCCCGGTCGAGGCACTCAAGCATTGTTGTCCCATTATGGACTCCTGGACATAGGTTTTCCCTCGCTTAATTATAATCACACCAATAATAACACGAAAGTTAGTGAGTACTGAGTGTATATTGTTACTTCTTCACCTCTAAGCGTCCGAATGGATTTTAATTAAACTTTTCAACAATCTCAATCCAACGAAAACTTCGCGAATGAAACCGCTGCTAGTTATAAGTATTTGTCTACCCTCACTGGGATATAACACCTATGCCCAAGGATTAAGGTTCAAGATGTTGCGGAGTCTATATTCCAGTCCAATTAAAGGTTAAGACACTCACCCTGCAAGAGTCCGCTTGTTCCCTCAGCGACTTGATGGTGTTCCCGAACGCCTCCAAATCGGACAACAGCGCTTCGTGTTTCTTAAGCAGCGCTTCGGAGGAGTCTTCGTCCTTGCCGTAGTCCTGGGTGTTGGCCATCGGCTCCTTCTCTCGCATCCACGACTCCGCCTCGTTCGCGTCCGCGAAGTACTGCTGTGCTTGCAGCGAATCTTCCAGGTCTTGCTTGCGCTGTTGGGGATATTATATTTTGTTAGTTTACTGTGTTTTAGCGTTGAGGGTTTTGTTAGTTTAATATTAATATTATAAAATAAGGTAGTACTTTTCAAAACAATTAAAAAAAATCTTAATTAGACTTTCGGCGGTCCGATTCCAGGTATTCAATACTCAAATCTTTATTGCTCTATATATGTAGGTACAGTGGTTTGGTGGACCCTAACATTTTAGACCCTGTTTTAGAGGCGCTGCAATTCAACCATCAACTAAAAAAATATAAATTGATGAATCAAAACTATCAGTAAAATATATATTGGAATAAACATATTTTAAATGAAGAGTTCAACGGCGGTTTTTACCAATATATTGGGCTATTTGGTTGGGCGCAGCCGCTCAACGGTTTCTTGTGTTATGCTTACCGATGTGCTTGCCAATAAGAAAAAACAATTTACTACATCTGTGTTTCTGTTGCTGATTGAGGTTTTGCGATTATTCCTTTATGACAGATCCTGCTGGCATGCACATACTGCATCTCCACATAGCTAAGGTGCATATTCGGGAAGGCATGTGCCTGCAGTGGGCCGTTATAGGTTTGCCTTGGTCTGGGTGTTTTCTATGTATAACATGTATATACTTACAAAAATGAAGTATATTTATCAGTTGATAAGTATCCATATTACTGGCTAATGCATAGTTTGAAGGTAGATGGTGCTATGTAATCTAAGTGGGTATTTATTTATGGTCCTCCTGCTGAGACATTGGTACCAACCTGGAGCGCCTTCTCCTGCAGCTGCGTCCAGTGGGTGTGCAGCAGCGCGAGGCGGGCGGCGATGTCGTCGGCGGCGAAGTGGCCGGCGTCCCTTATGGTCCTCCTGCTGAGACATTGGTACCAACCTGGAGCGCCTTCTCCTGCAGCTGCGTCCAGTGGGTGTGCAGCAGCGCGAGGCGGGCGCGATGTCGTCGGCGGCGAAGTGGCCGGCGTCCCTTATGGTCCTCCTGCTGAGACATTGGTACCAACCTGGAGCGCCTTCTCCTGCAGCTGCGTCCAGTGGGTGTGCAGCAGCGCGAGGGCGGCGGCGATGTCGTCGGCGAAGTGGCCGGCGTCCCTTATGGTCCTCCTGCTGAGACATTGGTACCAACCTGGAGCGCCTTCTCCTGCAGCTGCGTCCAGTGGGTGTGCAGCAGCGCGAGGCGGGCGGCGATGTCGTCGGCGGCGAAGTGGCCGGCGTCCCTTATGGTCCTCCTGCTGAGACATTGGTACCAACCTGGAGCGCCTTCTCCTGCAGCTGCGTCCAGTGGGTGTGCAGCAGCGCGAGGCGGGCGGCGATGTCGTCGGCGGCGAAGTGGCCGGCGTCCCTTATGGTCCTCCTGCTGAGACATTGGTACCAACCTGGAGCGCCTTCTCCTGCAGCTGCGTCCAGTGGGTGTGCAGCAGCGCGAGGCGGGCGGCGATGTCGTCGGCGGCGAAGTGGCCGGCGTCCCTTATGGTCCTCCTGCTGAGACATTGGTACCAACCTGGAGCGCCTTCTCCTGCAGCTGCGTCCAGTGGGTGTGCAGCAGCGCGAGGCGGGCGGCGATGTCGTCGGCGGCGAAGTGGCCGGCGTCCCTTATGGTCCTCCTGCTGAGACATTGGTACCAACCTGGAGCGCCTTCTCCTGCAGCTGCGTCCAGTGGGTGTGCAGCAGCGCGAGGCGGGCGGCGATGTCGTCGGCGGCGAAGTGGCCGGCGTCCCTTATGGTCCTCCTGCTGAGACATTGGTACCAACCTGGAGCGCCTTCTCCTGCAGCTGCGTCCAGTGGGTGTGCAGCAGCGCGAGGCGGGCGGCGATGTCGTCGGCGGCGAAGTGGCCGGCGTCCCTTATGGTCCTCCTGCTGAGACATTGGTACCAACCTGGAGCGCCTTCTCCTGCAGCTGCGTCCAGTGGGTGTGCAGCAGCGCGAGGCGGGCGGCGATGTCGTCGGCGGCGAAGTGGCCGGCGTCCCTTATGGTCCTCCTGCTGAGACATTGGTACCAACCTGGAGCGCCTTCTCCTGCAGCTGCGTCCAGTGGGTGTGCAGCAGCGCGAGGCGGCGCGGCGATGTCGTCGGCGGCGAAGTGGCCGGCGTCCCTTATGGTCCTCCTGCTGAGACATTGGTACCAACCTGGAGCGCCTTCTCCTGCAGCTGCGTCCAGTGGGTGTGCAGCAGCGCGAGGCGGGCGGCGATGTCGTCGGCGGCGAAGTGGCCGGCGTCCCTTATGGTCCTCCTGCTGAGACATTGGTACCAACCTGGAGCGCCTTCTCCTGCAGCTGCGTCCAGTGGGTGTGCAGCAGCGCGAGGCGGGCGGCGATGTCGTCGGCGGCGAAGTGGCCGGCGTCCCTTATGGTCCTCCTGCTGAGACATTGGTACCAACCTGGAGCGCCTTCTCCTGCAGCTGCGTCCAGTGGGTGTGCAGCAGCGCGAGGCGGGCGGCGATGTCGTCGGCGGCGAAGTGGCCGGCGTCCCGGAGCGCGGCGCCGGCCGACCGCACCGCCGCCACGCGACCCTCGTGCTGCGCCATCTCCCCCATCACCGCCTGGTGCTTCTTCATCAGGTTCTGCACGCCGATCAGGTCGCGACCTGACCGATACAATCACATTGATAAACAAACATACGTATGCTTCCTTCATTCGAGGAAATAAATGAATTTTATCCGGTCGAATCCGCAAAGACGTTAGTGAAAGACATGGCCCCGCTACTTGACTCCGTAATTGCCGCGCCGGCCGAAACATAAACCAACGATGAGGATCGAGTTCTGAGAATTGCTGGCTCAAGTTATGTTTTTGTAACTCATAATGAATGGGGCTTGTATTAAAACCAAATGTTGTTTGAATACAATGTTTAAAATTTTATTATAGGGCTGTGAACATCTAGGTACGAGAAAATTTCGCGAATTAAAAAAGGGTCAGATCGCCCGTGCGACCAAAAGCGTTTATTAAAAAGGGCGCTCTGACGTATATGCAGCTTCAACCGGTTATTCTATTAATTTTTATTATAAAGTCCTATTCCCACAGGTCCCGCTGAAAATCAGAGTCGCAGCATCGATTAGATACTGCAACATACACTGAGTGTCGGTGACTTAATTGTGTGGACTGTTGCCCTTCTACCGGAAGGCATGAGGTTCAAATCCCGCCACGTATCAATGATTTCGAATTTTCGAAATTATATGTACGTTTGCAGACGCTCTTATGGTGAAGGAAAACATCGTAAAGAAACCTGCGCACGCCTGCGAAGAGATTCAAAGTTTGTGCGTGAAATCGTCCAATCGGCACTGGGCCCGCGTTAACGGCTAAGGCCTAAAACCCCTTACGGATATGCTCGTGCCCCTAGGTGGGGACGTTTAATGAGCTGATAATGATGACGCTGAGTGAGGACCTTATTTGTATGCATCCCATGTTTGTGTTTTAGCTTCAATTTAGTTTGAAATTTATTTGTGATTGGTGCGACAAATAAAACATTTTCTTTCTTTCTTTGTAATGCTTTCCAATCCACACTGGGCCCGCGTGGACGATAAAGGCCTATACACCCGCGTACAGGTAGGCTCGCGCCCCTCGATGGGGTCATATTCGTATAATGAGCTGATGAAGAAGACTAATGCCTTATTGTTAGATAGCTTATTCACTCGTCTGTGCCTGGGCACTACAGATACAATATTTTGCGGAAAACGGAGTAAAATCACTTTTATATGTATTAACACAATATGTTATTTATGTTGCAAAATTGGTTTGATCATAGTTTTTAAGGCAACTTTTATAGATTTAAATATGACAATCGAATCTTCAGTAAATTAATATTATATTGTTAGCGTTCAATAATTATATGCATAATATCTCAAGTACACCTATTTAATGAATATAATATCCTTTCATTTTAAAGATAAACATAAATCTAATAAAAAAACTAACACTTCAATTTCTCATCAATGAGCACTTATTAATTGTAATCTAAAATTGTCTTGTAAAGATACAAAAATACAAAACGAAAAATATTTAACCATACTTTTTAAATGTTATAGTAATGGTTTTCCTCGCACATACATTACTAAACAAGCACAGTCACTTATATTCAAAGGTCATAACTCTCACCTCTGTTGGTGGACGCAATGATGGGTTCCTTCTCGCGGATCCAGGCTGCCTCGTCGTCTAGATCGCGGAACAGCTGCTGAGCCTGCAGCGAGTCGAGGAGTCGCCGCTTGCGGATGGCCATCGGCTTGTCAGGGCCGCGTACCGCCCTACAAGGGCATCCTAAAGGATACAAAACATATTTATGAGATAAGTGGCTCGTATGGAATTGCGAAAATTAAGAAAATCCATTATTTATTGGGAGTTTAAGGCCGCCAATCAATTTAATCAGTGAAATAAAAACAGAATTTCTTAAGGAGTTTACACACAATGTAATATAAATATTTCGGTACAATACATACTTGATAAACATTCTGCCCCCTTTAACTTTGCATATACAATAGACAAATACCCCTTCTTGAGTCAAGGGTTAGGTCCTTCAAGATATAGGAATTCGGAAAAAAATAGCAACCACTAAATAAGAATTGGTTTTTTTTTATAATCCGTAACGATAACGTGATCCATTGGCCTTGCTCTCTTCCTATTGACTGTTATTGAAATGACATTACCATAGATCGGATAATCGGATGCATATTTACCTAAGTTGACTGGCGCCTTAGTATGGAAAGCACTTCTTTATCGTAAAGATTTCGGGATTTCGGAATTGATGCATTTAATGTTCGGAATATAGAATTAAATGTATTTCCATTACGTTTGTAGTGTTTTCTATTACAATTACAGACATCAAAATTTACCTATCAGCATAATTCTCCTAAATTACATCTAATAACCTCACCCAAAGTAACTCCATCAAGTTTCACATATGTTATATGACATTGCATAAACTTATTCCACAAGGATATTTAACATTCTGAATAAGAGACAAAGGGTCCCAAGACACAAGTAAACAGGCATGAACTCACCCGCTTAGCCTTGATGTTATCAGCGTCGAAGTGTCCCTTCTCTATGAACTGCTCGGCCTGGGCGCGGATGGACTCGATGCGCTCGGCGTGCGAGCTCACATCAGCCTCCAGGAGTGCGTGCTTCTTCTGCAGATTCTGAACGCTGGTCAGGTCCTGTACGCAAGTTTTTAATTGACTGTTAACCCATTGAACGCCGGGAATCCAGACACAATAATTCAATTGTGTCTGGCGCCTTAAGGCGTAGGAAACTTTAAATTAAATGGAATATAACAAGCTCTGCCCTCACTATTGATTTGGAATAGCTATAAAAAACTTTCAAACCACTATATTTAGTTCATTAAAATGTATAGTTGAATACAGTAATTTATTCCTTTATCAAAGACAATTTTACGAGAAATTTGGAAAGCTTTTGGTATTTTGAATTTTTAAAGTATTATTTTTTAGTGTTCATTAAATATAAATGGATTTTGACTTTGAGTTACAAATAACATTAAAAACGTCATTTGTCGTGTTCAAGAAATGATTTAAGAGTAATAGGCACCGCATTTCATGACTAAGGTACCTAACTAAAGCTTTAAAAATGCTATTCCACAGTGTTCAGTACGTCATCCAAGCGTACCTTGCCATAATCCTCGCTGATCAGCTGCCCCTCGACCTCCGACAACTAGAGTTCGATGTGAAACCATTCCGCAGTGTTGAGTAGGTGATCCCCAGCATACCTTGCCATAGTCCTCGCTGAGCAGCTGGCCCTCGACCTCGGAGAGCCAGAGCTCGACGTCCTCGACGGCGCGGTTGTACTGCTGCTGCTGCGCCGCCTCCTGCAGCTTGCCGCCCTTCAGCTCCGACGCCGCCACCAGCCGCTCCCACAGCCCGCCCAGCTCCGACACGCGACACTCGATTTGGGCTGAATACGGAGATAAGTTTTGATATAGAGCATCATAGTACATTATGACTTAATATTAAATATTATAATATACTAAAACACATTATAACTTAAAAGATTTTAAAATAAGTGTAGATAATGTTCTAATATTAAGTTATAATTTGTGTTAAAATTTTTTGACTTATATTAATGTAAATAATTAATTAAAAAAAAAATGTAAATTGCTCAAATTTTTTACATTAATTGAGCCAAAAATCTTTTAAAATTAATCTGTAATAAAAGTTTTTAAATTGAAAAAATAAGAGAATTTAAAATATTAATTTTAGTTTGCAAAAAATGCAGCCACCGAAATGTCCTTACTTTTAAGTAGACCCATAGGAGTGTATTATTTCAATAAGTGTTTTCACAAATAGAAACACCGAATAATTAACGTCATAGCCGATTGACATGTGAACTTTAAAAGCCTTATTTTGAACCTGAGAAACAAATTCAGAAATTTTCAAAGTAAGCATAATACCCTTCTACATCTGAATCTCTTCAACCGATGAAGGAGGCTCATGCGAGCATTCAATTAAATAAAAGTATGAAATTTGACGACCCATATGATGTTTGTGAGGTTTAAAGATTCGATACCGTACAAACATAGTAGTGAATGCTATAAGTATTGGTCTGGGAGGTTCTGTTTATTATATGTAAGATTTTCCAAAAAAAGTAAATGAATATGTTTATCAGTTTTTAAGTACCTTTAGTACAAGCTCTTTAACCCATTAAACGCCGGGAATTCAGACACAATAGAAAATCTATTGTGTATGGCGCCCTAAGGCGTCATTGGCGGCTTTGACCGGTTAATGAAATTGGTGTGAATGTCGATGCTATTTTTTTATGTTATAGGGAGCAAACGAGCCAGAGTCAACTGATGGAAAGTGATCATCTCCGTCCGTGAACAACGGAGATACCAGAAGGAATACGCTCTTTTCTTGAAGGCTTCAATGTCATATTTTCTAGGAAATACCGCTGCTGGGAGGTCGTTCCATAAAAGTATATGCAATAACTTACGCTTAGCGAAATGGTCCTGCTCCAGCAGGCGCTGTCCGACGGCGGTGATCTCGTCGACGCGCGGCTTGTTCGCCTGCAGCTCCTGCTCGAAGTTCTGGTGCTTCTGCACCTTGCCGTTCAGGTTGGTCGGGTCCAAGTATGAGTCGTCCGTTGCGAACTTCAGCTTCTCGTTGATCCAACCTTAGGGTCAAAATTAAAAATATATTTACTCAATTTAGGTCCATCAAGAACACTTATGAGAAAATGGGGGAGACCCTATGTCCAGCACGTCAACACGACAAGCACGTGTAGTGTTGTTGTTATAGTATTAAAAACAATTTAGAAATACATTATAAGCAGAATAATGATGCTCAAGAGAACAGTCGGATTTATGAGTTTTGAACTTTAGTTACATCCTAACTAACAATTATGTCAAAGTAATCACCCTTTTTTAAAATTTCACTTAAATATGTTGAATAAAAAATGGTCAGAGTGTATCACAAAATTCTTAACATACCTTTAGTCTCATCGCAGTCGCGTTCAAACTGCTGGTACTTGTAAGCATCCTCGAGCAACGCACGCCTCTGGTTCGACTTCTCTAAGAGCGCAGCGCGCCTTTCCAGCAGCTAGAAATAATTGGACTTATATAAAATATATTCTGCTATACATTTATTTATTTATTTAAACTGCATCCGTGACTACTCATCACAGTGGTCGGTTGAGATCGCTGCGAGGTCGTGGGTTGTAAACCAAGCTCCTTTGTGTGATTTTTTCCCCGTTTAGGTGATTTATCCGATTGTCCAAAAAGAAAGATTTCGTGCTTTCTCGGAAGCACGTTAAGCCGTCGGTTTCGGCGACAATCTTAGGGCGGCAGTCGTTATTACCCACCGATCCGCATGACCCAATCTTCCCATTGCTATTCTGTGTGGGAAGGCCTGTGCCATGTAATGGGACGTTATAGGCTGATGATGATTTATCAAATTAAATGTTAACTTGGTATAATTATTTAGTAAAATATGTCTACCAAGATAATTTTGATTCTAATTTGCATTATTAAAATATTTTGATTTTGTTTTTATTATTATGTTAAAAAAAACAATATATTTTTAAAAGATTAACTACTGAGTTATTCGTTAGATTATTCTCAGAAGAAAACTACAGTCCGAACCTGAGTTAACTTCATTTGACATTCATAATTGTTCTATAAGGGTGGAAATTGTATAGAGACATTTAATTAAGCAAAATTATTCACTTTTAAATTTTTGCTACATGGAAGTTGAGTACAATGTACGCACCATCTCACGCCTCTGAGCCACGTCGTCGGCAGCATAGTGCTGACCCTCAATCAGCTTGGAGGCGAACTCGTCCAGCGCCTTGATTTTCTCCTCCTGCGCTGCCAGACTCTTCTCAAAGTCCTCGTGCTTCTTCAGCAACGCTTCCACCGAGTCGAGGGAGTCGCCCACGTTTTCATTGGCGAGGAATGCCTAAAAATATTGATGGTATATGTAAGGCATACAACGAGACTTTCGTTCGATAAAAGTGTAATTAAGTGTAAGTGTAAAAATTTAATAAAATCTAAAATCAGATAACTTTAGGTTAATGAAATAATTAACGTGATTAAAATAAACGTTAAAGTTATGAAGGTACTGCTTATTACAAATGGGTTTACTTATAACAGTTCTAACAAATGTATGTTCATTTATACATTTTTAGTTAAATAAATACAATACCTTACATACTGCAAAATGTAATTGGTAAATAGAATAAAATTTTATTTTTTACTTATAAGGGGTATTTGTAATTTAAAATTATTTCTACTTAGCAAATTAAATTTTTACATAAATATATGGTCTGCTAATATGTATTACAGGTTCTGTAAGTATGTGATTTATTGCGTACTTGTTTGTATATGTGTGTTCGTGTATGTAAACAAACTACAAAACTAGTGTTTTCGTGTGTGGTGTGTGTGTGTGTCGGCCGCGTGTCCGGTACCTCCTGCTTGTGCATCCAGGCGTCGGCCTGCTCGGTGTCCCGGTAGAAGAGCTGCAGGTCCATGCACTGTAGGTAGAGCACGCGGCGCTGGTCCCAGAGGTCCCGCAGCGCGGCGGCGTCCCGCTCGAGCGCGGCGAGCGCGGCGCGCACCTCCTCGGCGCCGCGCCCGCCGCCCGCCGCCAGCGCCCGCCCCGCCGCCGCGCAACCGCTCATCACGTCCGCGCGCGCGTCCATCTCGCCCTACAAGGGAAGGTGAAGGGTTTTTTTTTAATTTCGTAGTTAGGCAAAGGAATACAGCGGAGTATTTCGCGCGCGCGTTTCACCGCGCTGGTGGGTTACATTTATTTTTAATTTTGTAAGTAGGCAAAGGAATACAGCGGACTCTTTTTGATTCGGTAGGCCGCGCGCGCTTTTGCCTTGACCTGGTGGGCTATTTTTTTTTAAATTTTGTAGGTATCAAAGGAACATACGGTTCAATCGTTTTTTTAAATTGAACAGTAGTCAAACAAACAGGCTTCAGCCGATTATTTTTAATTTTGTAGGCCACCCTCTAATCGCCGCCGCGCTCATCAAGTCCGCGCGCGCGTCCATCTCGCCCTGGGGGAGGTGAAGGTTTTTTTTAATTCTGTAAGTAGGCTAAGGAATAAAGCGGACAAGTTTTAATTTTGTAAGCCACGTTTGGGCTATGCGCGCGTCATCACAACCTATTTTTTTTAATTTTGTAGGAAGGCAAAAGAACAGATGATTCAACTGATTTTTTTAAATGAACAGTAGTCAAACGGCTTCAACCATTTATATTTAATGTAGGCCACCCTCGGCCCACACGGTACCTGATACCTATATTATAATTAAAACACTTCACCTGATTTTTTTCTATTAAAGACAATGCATTATACTTCGTTAATTCTATTTAATTGAACCGTATATAAAGAAGCGTACGGTTTAACATTTTTCTTTTTTATTTCATCAAAAGACAAAAAAGCATAAATTTTTCACTTGATGATAGGCAATACCCCGCCCATGAACATTAGCAAAACCAGAGGTTCGAGAAATGCGTTGCCGGCCTTTTAAAAATATGTTTGCTCTTTGTTTGAAGGACGCCTGATTTTTATATCTTTTGTATCTAGAGTTGATTTCGAAAAGTTACTTCTAAGTGCCTATAGTTGATTTCGCACAGACAATTGTTTTTTATTCAAAATCTACATTGATTCTTTTTGTGTGTAAAATTTATCAACTTGGTACCAATTCACATTGTTGAGACCTTTAACCCGGCGTCATTGTGGTAGGAAACAGTTACATGGACGTTGAGGTGGGTCAATTTTACCCATATATTTAATACATGGTATTTCTATAGTTTATAAGTAAATTTATAAACTGTGTTATTATATAAGTAAGAGGGTATTCTGGTTGTGATAATGCAAACGAAAAATTATAATTTAGTAATGCTTTATTAACTTACCAAAAGGGTACAAAATTAAGATTTCTTACGTTTTCATAAAATTCCTATAGAAATAACATAACTTTTCGGTTATTTTTGACACTTTAACCCGCATAGCTCGCAGCGCAGTTGCTATCGAATTGATTTCTCTTCGAAAACATTTAGAGCATAGTATTGGTGACAGCTACTGAGCAGAAGAGCAACGTCTTGCGCGTACTTTTAGAAATTCTAAACCAAGCGGGCCATTTTGACCCAACCTCAATGACGCCGGGTTAAAGTGAAGTAAAATTTAAGCCATATCATAAAATGATCCCGTATTGTGAGGTAACATCGGTTTGTACGCCCCCGTAGGTAAAAGGTTAAGAATAGTAAGTAATCACCTTATGCTCCTGGTGCCTCTCGAGCAGCGCCTCGGCCCCGGGCACGTCCTTGGCGAGGTCGTCGGCGGCGATGAGGGCGCGGATGTCGCTCATCCACGACGCCAGGTCGCGGTAGTCCGCCAGGAAACGGTGCAGCGCGTACGACGACTCCAGCTCCGAGCGACGCTCCTGCAAGTGTACACTTTGTTATATGCACTCATTATGGTAGATTTGTACGAAAAATATCATTTTGAAGTTTCAACAACAAATTCACAATATGTGAAATATATATATATATATTTTTTATTATATCTTGCCAGGTATTTAAATTGGTCATTTGACATTATTTACAATTATATTTAGTGCAACATAAATATGCATGTTGAAGTGGCAGTGGGCCGGTCACGTATGTCGCAGAACCGATGGCCGTTGGAGCAGACGAGTTCTGGAGTGGAGACCGAGTCTCGGCAAACGTAGCGTAGGACGCCCTCCGGCCCGATGGACCGACGACTTGCGAAAGGTCGCTGGTGGAGGCTGGATGAGAAAACGGAGGACCGAGATATCTGGCGCAATATGGGGGAGACCTATGTCCAGTAGTGGACTGCGATAGGTTGAATAGGATAGGAAATATACAAATGTATCTAGTGTTTTCGGTTAGACATTCAAAAATAAAATGACTATTTAAAATGTCAAAGTGAACTATAGATAAAAAGGAATCGTTATTTGTTTTCATATTAGGTGTAATAAATTTTTAAAAAATATTAAAAATTGACCCTACATTGATGTCAATGACTTTTAAAAAGATTTTAACTATACCGAGTAACACACTATATTGATGTTAGTCATAATATTACTTATTTCAGCTTTTGAATGTATTTTTAGTTGTTGATTCAAAGTTTTAACAATTAATTTATTGACCAGCAAAGAATGAGCAAGCATGCTATTCGAGTAATGTTGGTGGTGTATGTGTGTTTGTCGTATATTACCGTGGCCTTCTGCAGCAGTTTCTGCCAAGCCTGGGTGATCTCATCGCGCTTGGCGTGTATGGCGGGCGCGTGGTCGGCGTGTATGGCGGCCAGGCGCTCGGCCTCGCCGTCCAGCGTCGACACCTTGTCCTCCAGCGCGGCCAGGTCGCGCTCCACACCCTCGTGCTTGCGCTATACACCCGACATATTGTACATCAATAACTACAGACGCACACTCAACTATTTCAGCTTTTACAATACAATTTTGGAATAACAAATTTGAAAAGAAAGATAAGAAACAAGGAGACACGTAGACGGACTTAGGTAACTGTTATTGTTTGTCGTGTAACAACATTATATAAATACAACTGACAAATCAGAAACGTGGAGACAAGGCGGGTTTAAACGAGAATGAAGACGGGACTGACGGCTTAACATGCCCTTCGAAGCACAATATCACCTTTTTTGCATAAAAAACAGTTTACAATACCTAAGCCTAGTAAAAACCACATGATGTAACATTCGATATGCGATCTCCCAGCAGGAATCGAACCCACGACTCCAGGATCACGCAGCCATCTAAAATAAACGTTTAAACTTCTAGACCACTAAGCCAGTTTTCAACGTGTAAATAACTGTAAAGTCAGTGCGTTTGAAGGAGATCGGTAAGATTAACAAGTCACTGTTGAAAACGGTATAACCCGGCACTGGCCAATAGCAGTTGAAATGTTATTGTATCCCCATATATGCTTATGGATAAGGCTGATCGCAGATAAAATAAAGTGTACCTGCAAAGTCTGCACAGTGGCCAGATCGCGGCCGTAGTCGTCCGAGCCGAGCACGACGTCCTTCTCAGAGATCCAGGCGATGGTCTCGTCCGCGTCGCGGTTGAACCGCTGGATCTCGTGCGCGCCGAACAAACGCTCCTGACGCATCAGCGCCATCTGGCGCAGCCGTTGCCACGCTTCGTTCAGCTCCTGAAGGTAAAATTTGTTTGCTTATCCCATTCAAACACGTTAAAGTTGCAGTTTTGGACAGCATGGTGGGTTACAGCATGTACAGCCCAATTTCCCCTTAGCCCTGTTGTGTCGGAAGGCCAGTGATGATGATGATAAAAGTGCAGTTATGTTCCTTCATGTAAACAGAGCAAAGCATAAAATGAAGGCTGAAGGGTGGGACAGTCAGTAAAAATAATATTTTATAGAACAAAGTCGAAAGTTGCAACAAAAACACATATAATATACGAAATCTGAAAAAAGCAGTTGGTATTGAATTAATTTTATACTAGTCTTCTCTTTTAACCCAGACCATAGCCATACTAAAGAATAGCCATTATTACCAAAGAAATAAGTAATGTTTTTTATAACTCCAACACAGATGAACCAATTTGGCATAATTTGATTAGGAAGTTACTCAAAACCAGGTTACGGTATTCCCGTTCCTGTGGGATGTGACATAAATAATTAATAAAAAATCGGCCCATGTATTATTAAGGCAGGATACAGTTTGGCAGGGTCAGTATATTCAGCGTAGGAAGCCCTCCAGCCTGCCTCTGGTTGCTGGTGAAGCCTAGGATAGAAAAAACCGGGAGTCAGGCGCAGAATGGATAAGCCTATATCCAGCAGTGAACAGTGGAAGAGACAGTATGGTAACTTACATCCTTCCTCTTAACAATGGTCTCCCGTTCGGGGTGTCCCTCGAGCACAAGCCGCTCGGCCAGCTGGTTGACCTCGGTGACGCGGTACTCCTGCGCCGCCATGTCCTTCTGGAACTCGTCGAACTTGCGCTGCAGCACCTCCACGTGCTCCAGGTCGGAACCGAACTCGTCGGCGCACACAAACGTCTCCTGTTAAATAATAACATCATATATCATCAGCTCATTAAACGCCCCCACCGAGGGGCACGAGCCTACCCCTATAGGGTGTTTGGGCCTTAGTCATCCACGCGGGCTCATTACAGGTTGGAAACATCATATATATTATTCATTAATTAAGCTATAAAAAGCTATAAATCTATTGTCTCTGGAATGGACTCTGTCTACTACAGCGCTTTAATGGTAAATAAACAGCTATAGGAATGAGGCATAGACTGACCTTCAACCAGATAGACTGATGAACTGGTTAAGGTGGTATACCTTATTTACCAAATAGAACTCCTATCTTTAGTATATAAACAAAGCCAAATAGCTGGACTCGTCTTAATTCAAATACATATACAACGTTCAAAAATAGAAATTACAGAGTACAAAAAATTAAAGACTTACAAAAACTAAAATTTATTTAACTAAATAACTATGTGCTAACTTTAGACTATGAGTTATAGCAGAATTGCATGTTTAGCTGCTAATAGCATTATGTTTAGAATGACTAGCCAAGAAACCAGGCTATATATATAAACAACACCCACATTCATAATATGTACTTTCCCATTTGCGCCCACTGCAATCACTTGGGGGAATGAATATTGAAAAATGGCCAATTAAATCAAATTGGGCATATAATATTTTTTGCTAACCACACCACTTAAAATAAAATATGAACTACTTTAACAACCCATTTGGTGTAGCAGTTGAGAC